>BQNB010025952.1:29294-56574 GCA_026074375.1 Tanacetum coccineum
ATAGATCTATTTGGGATTGACAATCCCCGTTCGGGTGATTAGCTATCACTGGGAACGAACGTATACCATGTCGGATTTAGGGATGTTTCGGGTTAGAACATCATTCACGGGCATTCATTGGCAATATATTGTATTCATACACGTCGAGATTCAATGTCATGAGCTTAGGAAAACGTAATTACTTTTTATAATGTTTGCATTTGTTGCTTAATCATACACTTGGAAATCTTGCGGTCCTACTATTGATTTACATAAACCTATGAATTCACCAACTTTATGTTGATATTTTAAGCATGTTTTTCAGGTCAATAAGGCATGAGGTGCGATGATACATTGGAAGTCAATAATTGAAGAGTCAACGTTTAAGATTTGGGGTCTTATTACATTTTGGGGACAATTGTTATAAACCGAAATCTTTACTTATAGTGTTGAACAATTTGAAGCCATGAGCTTATGTAACAAACAAGTATTTTGTTAATCCAATGTATCTTTTTCAAATGACATGTTTAGTGGCCGTTCTCATATCTTGTGCTATTGATCCATAAAGTAACACTCTCGGATATTCAACATTCCGTTGCATACTCAGATTTGAGGGTGTTACAGATTGGTACCAGACCAAGGTTTATAGAGAAAGCAGGTCAAAGTTATGTCTGGACTATAACCATTTTCAAACACTGAGTTCCACAAATGGATTGTGAGGGACATACATCATTACTTTATTTACATCTAGCACATGATATGCTTACATACATGCATTGTTTTAGCATTAGTAGGGTACTAATTGCTTACATGATTGATATACGTGTATATAAATGATATTACGTATATTACTATAAGACTTTTATAATCAAAGCTTACAGATATATCATACCAATCTTTCTTATAAGTAATACTTATATAGGTTATTTTGCTTTGCCTGTAATCATGTACTTCTCTGCGACATCTGCTGTTATACCTACAACTTTTGTTTTCAACGCGACTCTGGGCCGACAGAGCCTTCTAGGGAGCCGATGATGAGGAGATATCTGAGGGAGGAATCCCACGGGTCATCGTATTAGGATATGACGGACTCCCGATGCATCCAGTAGCCTCACCATCACTGGATTACATACCAGGCCCAAAGGATCCACAGACACCGCCAGTTCCTCAGGACGAGGATGAGGGTGAAGCCTAGTTTCGTTAACATGCAGCATGATCCTGACTACGGTCAGATCCTATATACCCTGATATATACCATTGGAGGATGAGCATGAGTTTCCAGCTGATGAGCAGCCATTACCTCCTGTTGATTTCACCTACGTGCTCAGTCACCCGGAGAATGTAACTAAGCCAATCCCAAGAGGATCAGAGGATATGAGGATTGAAGAGACCGATGAAAATGTCCGGTCTACTATCCTATGGACGTGGGAGATGATAGAGATGATGATGATGGCGATTCTCTGGGGATGACGCTGATGGTGAGGATGAGGATAATGAGACCGAGGAAGGGAGGAAGGTGAGGAGGAGGAGGAGCACTTAGCTCCGACCGACTCTGCTATTGTTATACCTGTTGATGAGCCTGTTTTCCCACATGATGGAATATAGCCTGTATTACACCACCCTCCCACTGACGATTACATAGGGTCTAGATTACCGACCGGAGACCTCAGCTTTCATGATTCCCTCACCAACAGAGCAGAGGTTAAGAGACTTCTTTCTACAGATTCATGGCCATGCCTACTTCCATTCACCATCACCACTTATCTTACTATCACCACCCTCTACAGGGGAGCGCTTTGTTAGGAGCATGGCCTCACCTGCACATTCATCACCACTACCACCATCTCTATACATACCACCACCTGTTGACCATAGGGATGATATTCCTGAATCCGAGCAGCCACCTCACAAGAGGTTGTGTTTGTCCACTCTAGGCTCTAGATACGAGGTTGGGGAGAGTTCTACTGCTAGACCTAACCAGATGTCGGAGGGATAGATAATGGATTTTTGCAGCACGGTAGAATGCTTAAATAGGCGACAGGGGAGTAGAGATGTTAGGTAGGTCTTAAGGGAATAATTAGGTAGATCACAGAGGCAGTTCCAGAGATAGCACCTGTGACCGTGGAAGAGGTCAATACTAGGGTCACAAAGCTTGCTGAGCTCCATAAGCATGATACACAATACTTGTATGCTTTACTAGAGGATGCTCAGGATAGTAGATCCTCCGTAATATCACAGTCGATTCGAAATGGACTCGTAAGAGGGTCATTTACTTATGGGTGGATAGGATGACTCACCAGGATACAGTATGGCTTGTTGTAGGATGGAGGCCTAAACTTCTCGAGAGCTGGGCTCACTTGATCGGATTGATCAAGCGACTCATCAGGAGCTTCAACCCATCGTGATCATGTGTATGCACACGATACCCATCTCCAGGCACACCAAACATAGCTACAGCTGCAGGGTACTCCTCATTCAGACACAACACAACCTCAGGGTACATAAACTCGTGCATTTAGATTGTAAACAAGGCAGGCTGAGTTAGCAGCACTTCGAGAGACTGACCGTAGGCACGTCAGCACAATGGTGTATATACTCTCCGAGTCATTAGAGACCATGATGCGAAGTTGAGCGACATGCGGCCGATTGTTAGAACTAAAGCGAGGGCAGCAGAGGAGAGACTAGACAGCCAAGGACAACGAGGCTAGGATACCAGTTCACAAGCGAACCTTCTAGAGATGCTGACAGTCACATCTAGTGATTTATGTTATTTTATCTTGCTAGGTCATTGTACAAGCATGTTAAGTATTAGGGGTTTTCCCTGCTAACATAGCTTTAGATCTTTTGTATTGTATTATGTGTACTCCGACAACTATTTCATGTAAAATTTTCAAAGTTATAAATGAAATGGATGTGTTATGTTGTACTATATACTTCTCTTGTGTTGATATCTCATCTATACATTATTATATTCTGTCATATAACCTCATGTTTTGTCTTTTGTGATCTAGACAATTTATGGTACCTACGACCAGAAGAGGACCAAATACCCCTGTTAACAACACCAACCCAAACAACATGACTCCAAAATCCATCCAAGCAATGATTGACCAAGCTCTTTTGAAAAACTCCACCAATGGAGATGGAAGCCACAATTCGCACAGGGATAACCGAAGGAACGTGCAAACTGCGCGCCCTTGTTTTTACGCTGACTTCATGAAGTGTCAACCATTGAACTTCAAGGGGACCGAAGGCGTGGTCAGTTTGACTCGGTGGATTGAGAAGATGGAGTCAGTTTTCAATATCAGTGGTTGTGCTATTGAGAATCAAGTAAAGTTTGCCACCTGCACTATTTAGTGCTTTTTGCTGAATTACTTGACGTTGGTGGAATGGCAGATAAGAGACCATAGTCCTAGAGGCATATGCAATGACTTGGGAAGTACTCAAGAAAAAGATGATGGACAAGTATTGTACGCAGGGTTAAATTAAGAAATTAGAAATCGAGCGAGATGAACCTAAAGGTCAAGGGGAACGATGTCCCAGCATACACTCAACGTTTCCAAGAGCTAACCCTGATATGTACCCAAGTTGTTGCCAACGAACCTAGAAGGTTGACAAGTACATATGGACTTCCTGACAACAATTATAGGAACGTCAAGCTGCCAGGACCCAAGACGTTTGGATGAAACTATTGAATTGGCCAAATGACTGTGAATGGATCCGAACTCCGCACCCTACGCGGAAAGACAATCTAACAACAAAAGGAAGGCTGATGATTCATCCAGAAACAACCATGGTCACCAGCAACAACCCTTCAAGAGACAAAATGTAGCCAAGGTCTACAATATGGGACGCGAAAGAGACCTTATGGATCTTTGCCCAAATGCACCAAGTCCATCTTCACCACAATGCCCGTGCCAAAACCCAGAGGTTGCCACCAAGTGCAACAAAGGTAGGGCCACGTTTGCTCTTGCGATTGCAGAGTACTGAGTAAACAACAAAATGTTGCTAATACTCAGAAGGGCAATGGGGAAGCTCCCAAAGGAAATAGTTGTTTTGAGTGTGGAGCACCAGGGCATTTTAAGAGAGATTGTCCTAAGTTGAAGAATAAGGATGGAGAGAATGGGAATGCACAAGGCTGGGTTTATGCAGTTAGGAATGAAGAAAAGAGAGGAAATGCATCAGGAAACCCTGATGCCAATGTCGTCACGGGTACGTTCCTCTTAAATAACCACTATGCATCTATCTTATTCGACACTGGTGCTGATAGAAGCTTTATATCCACTGCATTTAGTTCCTTGATTAACATCACCCCAACACCATTAGAAAATAATTATGATGTCGAATTAGCTGATGGGAAAATAGTCGGGATAGACACTATTATATGAGGTTGCATTTTAAATTTCTTAGACTATCTGTTCAACATAGATCTAATGCCCGTAGAACTGGGTAGTTTCGATGTCATTATCGGTATGGACTGGTTAAGAAGATGTCACACCGTGATCGTGTGCGATGAGAAACTTGTTCAAGTTCCCTATGGGAATGAAACTTTGACTTTTTGTGGCAATGAAAGTAGCAATGGGAGAGAATCCCGGTTGACAGTTATCTCGTGTTCAAAAGCTCAAGAGTACATGGCCAAAGGATGCCAGGTCTTTTTTGCGCAGATATCCGCCAAGAAAAATGAGGACAAGTCCGAAGGAAAACAAATAAAGGACGTACCAATCGTCCGAGATTTTCCTGAGGACTTTCCAGGTCTTCCTCCGGCTCGACCAGTGGAATTCCAAATTGACTTAATCCCAGGAGCCGCGCCCGTAGCTCGAGCACCGTATCGATTGGCTCCATCCGAAATGAAGGAATTATCGGAACAATTACAAGAGCTTTTTGACAAAGGATTCATAAGGCCTAGTTCCTCACCTTGGGGAGCCCCGGTCTTGTTTATCAAAAAGAAGGATGGGTCATTCAGGATGTGCATCGACTACCATGAGTTAAATAAACTGACAGTAAAGAATCGTTATCCACTCTCGAGGATCGACGATTTATTTGATCAACTCCAAGGATCCAGTATTTATTTGAAGATAGATCTGAGATCAGGATATCACCAACTTAGAGTACGAAAACAAGACATTCCAAAGACAGCATTCCGAACTCGGTATGGTCATTACGAGTTCCAGTTTATGGCATTCGGACTGACAAACGCACCTACGGTATTCATGGACCTCATGAACCGAGTATGCAAGCCTTACTTGGATAAGTTCGTAATTGTCTTCATCGATGACATAATTATTTATTCAAAGGACAAGAAAGAGCATGAAGAATATCTCAAGGCCATTTTAGAATTTCTTAAGAAAGAGAAGTTGTATGCCAAATTTTCAAAATGTGAATTTTGGATTCCGAATGTACAATTTCTCAGACACGTCATTGATAGCAGAGGCATACATGTAGATCCAGCCAAGATAGAATCTATCAAAGATTGGGCGTCTCCTAAGACACCAATGGAGATCCGCCAATTTTTAGGTCTTGCTGGTTACTATCGAAGGTTCATCGAAGGATTTTCGAAGATTGCTAAATCAATGACGAAACTTACTCAGAAAGGAATCAAATTTGATTGGGGTGAAAAGGAAGAAAACGCTTTTCAGTTAATAAAGCAGAAGTTGTGCAGTGCGCCAATTCTGGCTTTACCTTAAGGAAGCGAAGACTTTGTGGTCTATTGCGATGCATCACATAAAGGTTTAGGAGTTGTGTTAATGCAGAGGGAGAAGGTGATTGCCTATGCCTCCCGACAGTTAAAAGTTCATGAGAAAAACTACACCACTCATGATTTGGAACTCGGTTCGGTAGTATTTGCTCTAAAGATATAGAGACACTATCTATACGGAACCAGATGCACCGTGTTCACCGACCACAAAAGCCTACAACACATTCTTGACCAGAAAGAGCTTAACATGAGGCAACGACGCTGGCTAGAGTTGCTAAGTGATTACGATTGTGACATTCGTTATCACCCGGGCAAGGCAAACGTAGTGGCAGATGCTTTGAGCCGTAAAGAACAGGATGAGCCGTTACGGGTTCGAGCTTTAGTTATGACTATTAGCCTGGATCTTCCAAAACAAATATTGGCAGCACAGATCGAAGCCTTGAAACCAGAAAATCTAAAGAAAGAAGATGTAAGCGGTATGATCAGAACTGATATACCCAAGGAAAGGTTGGAACCACGCGCCGATGGAGCTTTGTATTTAAACGGCAGGAGTTGGTTACCTTGCTATGGCGACTTGAGATTCGTGATCATGCACGAATCCCACAAGTCAAAGTACTCTATCCATCCAGGTTCTGAAAAGATGTACCAGGACATGAAAAAGTTGTACTGGTGGCCTAACATGAAAGCTGACATCGCCACATATGTTAGCAAGTGCTTGACATGTGCTAAGGTCAAGGCCGAACATCAAAGGCCATCAGGATTACTGGTCCAACCCGAAATACCCGAGTGGAAATGGGATAACATCACGATGGATTTTGTCACTAAACTCCCTAAGTCATCACAAGGTCTAGACACCATCTGGGTGATTGTGGATCGACTTACGAAATCTGCTCACTTTTTACCAATAAGGGAGACTGACCCTTTGGATAAATTGGCAAAGTTGTATTTGGATAGAATAGTGACAAGACACGGAACGCCTGTTTCAATCATCTGTGATCGTGATGGGAAATTCACGTCAAATTTCTGGAGAACATTTCAGAAAGCTTTGGGTACAAGTCTAGATATGAGTACGGCATACCATCCGCAAACAGACGGACAGAGCGAGAGAACTATCCAAACTCTCGAGGACATGCTACGTGCTTGCGTGATCGACTTTGGAAAGGGCTGGGTTAAGCATTTACCATTGGTCGAATTCTCGTATAACAACAGCTATCACGCTAGCATAAAGGCCGCACCGTATGAGGCACTATATGGTCGAAAGTGTCGATCACCTGTGTGCTGGGCAGAAGTTGGCGAAGCTCAACTTACTGGTCCCGAGATGATTCAGGAAACCACGGAGAAGATCGTCCTGATCAAGCAGAGAATTCAAGCTGCGCAGGATCGACAAAAGAGCTACGCTGATTTGAAGCGTAAGCCGATGGAATTCAAAGTTGGAGATATGGTTATGCTCAAGGTCTCACCTTGGAAAGGGGTTGTGCGATTCATTAAGCGGGGCAAACTAAACCCGAGATATGTCGGACCTTTTAAGGTGTTAGCCAAGGTTGGGGATGTTGCCTACAGGCTGGAACTTCCCCAAGAATTGAGCAGAGTTCATCATACTTTCCATGTGTCTAATCTGAAGAAATGTTACGCTGACGAACCGTTAGCCATGCCGTTGGAAGGAGTTCACATTGATGACACGCTCCAGTTTGTGGAAGAGCCCGTTGAAATTATGGAACGGGAGATCAAACGATTGAAGCGAAGCCGGATACCACTGGTTAAGGTTCGCTGGAACTCTAGGCGGGGTCCTGAGTTCACCTGGGAACGTGAGGATTCGTTCAAGAAGAAATACCCACATCTCTTCACAAACCGGGCTTCGTCATCTACTACAAGGTCTTAAGCTTTGAGGACAAAGCTCTTTTAACGGGTGGAGACTGTAACATTTCTTATTTTCATGTCATTGTACGACTCTATTAATGATCACTATTTATTTTAGTCCGATAACACGCTTACTACTTTAATTTAACTTTTAGCTAAATAACGTAGGACTAGAATTATTCATTTTATCGTAAATGGGTCACAAGTAAAATAAGGTTTGCGTCAAGTAGTTTTATTACATTATTAGAAAATAATATTGACTTGGCGTTTCTATTTTTATTGGTTACGTAAAAGGGTTACGTTTCGCAATAAAATACGTTTAGACACACTCCGGAAATACCTAGACTTACCTAGACTAAAACCAATAATCACTTTTAATCCTTAAACATAAAATTTATTCAATTCTTATATTCATAAGTCACTTTGGCAAAAAATGGGTAAGCCAAACCCATAAACCATTCGTCCCATATGCTAAATCAACTAGAAAACCTTCTTTTATCTCCTAAGTACATGTACAACCTAAGTTTAATTAAAGAATGTACTTAATGTTCCCTAATTAGCTAAAACACATTGGATATTAACCTCATTGGATCTCTTTGGCCCTCTTGATACCTGCGGCAAGCAAAGCACACACACAAACCATAAGATTTTCATGATCTTAGGCAAATCTTGTACAAACATCTTGTAATTAAGGATTTGTACTAGGTGGTTTAGCAAGAAACCATGTGAGACTAACTAGAACCCATAAAACCACTATATAGGTGGTATGTGCTTAATTACACATACCACCTTCCATTAAAAACAAACTTAAATGACTAAAAACATACCAAAAATACATTGTATTTGTATGTTTGCATTTGTATTGTGCAGGAAACGGATATTCAAGAAAAGGAGCAAAAAGAAAGCCAAAAACAAGCAATTCCAAGCACGGAGTAGAAAAGGGCAAAGTCAAAAGTCAGACAAAGCAAGAAAATACAACTTGAGGGGCCAAAGCTGCCTACTTCCCTAAAAGCCTTCTTTCCCGCCCAACAAACCCAGTTACAACTGGTATGTCGTCCATAGCATTCTTCCTGCAAAACCATTTTAACCTAGCTAAATCACTTTCATCATCCGATACTAAATCCCCCCCCCCCTAGCTGTATAAAGTTCCCATGTTGGAAACTCTCCTAACCTTTCCCAAAGCATTTTCGATGGCTGAGATTGTCTTAAAGAAGCTCAAAAGAAATCAAAGGCTGGGATTTGTTTTAGATTCCCCTCACACAACAAGCACTTCGTTTTTGCTCTCCAAAAGAAGCACAAGCTTGCAAGTCATGACTGCTGCTATATATAGTGCCTTTTGTAAGCCTTTGAGGCATCTTAGAATCTAGTTTTTAATTAATTTTCAGTTTTTAATCTTAAGTTTAAATTTCAAAGTCATTTACAGCTTTTTACTTTCAGCTTTGTAACACTTTCAAGATTAATGCAAGTTTGAAGTTTTTAAGTCGATTTACAATACCAGTGTTAAGTTTCTTAATCATATTGTTTTGTGTTCAAAAAGCTCTCACCACAGCTTACTTATAAGCTGTTTTCATTGAGTAAGTAAAAATAAAAAAGTTAAGTAGTTAAGAGAAAATCACAAAATTTTTTTAACCACTCTCAAATATACCACAGCTTATGTTATGGATGATAAGCCAGTTCTGGATGGGCTTATGGACTCTCACTAGCTTGTTTTATACAAGCTAGAGCTTGTAGATTCTTTGTTTGACCCTGTTTTGAGCAAGGGTGTTGTAAGTTTCTCTTTTTCTTGTTTTTCTTATTGATTGTAGAACTGCTTATTTGTGTTTTATCAGTATGTTTGGTGCTTATTTTGCTTAGAACTGTTAGTTCATTTGTTAACACTGTTAGTTTTGAGTTAACACTGCTAGGCCATTTCAGCTTATTCTTTGTGTGTGAGGGGTTAACATAAATCTTCTTGTGATGTGACATATCACCAAGCTGTTGATTAATAAACACTTGTACAAATCTTGGATACATCAGAAATTTAACCCTTCCCTCTAAGTGCTTTACCATAGCATCAAAAATGTACTTGGACAAATTAAATTTTTGGTTTGTGGCCAAGCATATGATTGCAGAGGCCATAGTACTACTGAATTCATTCCATGCAGTGGTCTTGGCACTAAGGCATTGCGTAATGGTATGAATTAAGAACTTCCATTGTGGAGAAAAGAAAGCTTTATAAAATGTAAGCTTTTGAGAAGGTTTTTCATACCCCATCCTTGCCAGTTCTTCAAAGATAGTAGCAGTTGGCAAACAATCAATACCACCTGCATCTTCTAAGTGAAGATCACTTCTAATGCTTGTCTCCGTGATGATCACCTTCTTCTTATCAACTAGGGCTTGTAACTGACGTTCTCCATTAACCGTCTTTATCTTTGCTGTTGCCCAGAACTGTTCAATGCAAGGTGTGTAGATAGTAGGATTGACAGTTAAAGCATAATGAATTTGGTTAGCATTCAGAAAATCAATAATTTCATGAAACCCATCACTTTCAGCAGGTTTTTCCAAGAATGCGACCATGTTGTGAGTGTCAGAGAAAGTTGGGGTTGACATTGTGTTGTGTTTTGATGATTAAAGATGAAATTGAGTTAGGGTTTACGTTTAGAGAGCGTTTGAATGATTGAAATCGAATAAAGAATCGAATGAAACCCTGAATCGAAGTATTTATAAAATCACCCTCAGCAGCATTAACTTGAACTGGCAGCACTAAATTATGCCTAGCAGCATTAACTTAAACTGACAGCACTATGTTATGCCTAACAGTAGTAAGTAACCCGGCAGCAGTAACTCAACAGCATCAACATAAGCTTAGCAGCATTAATGTATACCAGCAGTAGAAACTTTATGCTTAGCAGCATTAAGTTATATTACCAGTATTAACCTAAGGCTAACAACATTAAGTTTGAGTTACCAGCATTAACTTCAATTTCATTCCAAAAAGGACTTCTATCATTAATTAGTTAGCTCTCTTTCTGTTTTTAATCTCACTATATCTCTTATTTCTTTTTCTCACCAATTCACTCTTTCTGTTTTTAACACACAGCTCTCTTTCTGTTTTTCAGCTCACTATATCTCTTATTTCTTTTCCTCACCAATTCACTCTATCTGTTTTTATATCACACATCTCTTTATTCTTTTAAGATCACCAATTTAGATAGTGTTGTACAATGTTCCATCAATTCTATTAGTTTCATGCTGTCCTCTCTACTTCCAAGTGTGTTAACTCTTGAGAGAGGTGGAAATGATAAGACTGTTTAGTCCGCAGCCTCAAACCTACATTGAGCTTCTGCTCCACCAATATGGTTCTTGGCACCTTGGTAACCAATACCTTGAACCATGTTCCAAAGGACTTGGCTCATTAAGTGTTGCCATGGATTGGGTCCTATTAATGTTACCACTGTCCTGCTCTGCTTCTAAGCTAGAAGTAGTAGTGGCAACCGTTTCCATTCTGTCTTCCCACTCCTTATAGACAGTCTCATTTGCAACAAGGTGAATAGGTCCACTTAAACTAAGATATCTTAGTGATCCTTTTGGTTTGCCTGGTTTTAGGTCTTTTTGGGTTGAGATGATGATTTAAAACATTGATGTTCTTTATTAGAGTTTGAGCGGGTGTGGATGTGTTTAGGAATCAGTAGGTTGTCTTGACACTTCACCCACTGCTTTTTAAATGTCCATCCCTTTCATCCAATTTTAATTAACCTCCCCTCAAACAATACGTTAGAGATTGAGTAATCCAATGCTAGCAATTAGAAAGTTAAACCTGCTAACATCAAAAGCCTTTATGAGAAGATCCGCAACATTGTGGTCTGTGTGAATCTTGATCACTTGAATCAACTTTTTCTCACAAGAATCTCTGATGAAATGGTGACTAATCTCTATGTGCTTGGTTTTAGAGTGAAACACTGGATTCTTCACAATACAAATTATGCTTTCATTATCAATGTAAATCTTGGTGTTCATGAAGTTGAATCCATAATCAAGCATTTGATTTTGAATCCATAACACTTGGCCACAGCAATTTGTAGCAGCAACATACTCTGCCTCAATAGTAGTGATGGCAACTATATCATCAACATACACCTGTACTAACAAGATATCATCTTTGTCCTTCTTGATGAACAAAGTTTTATCAATAGTGCCTCTTCTAAATCCATTTTCAATTAAGTAGGTAGACAAGGTCTCATACCAAGCTATAGGAGCTGAAGTAGACCATATAAAGCATTTTTCTAACTTAAACACTTTGATAGAAAATGTGGATCTTCAAAACCAAGAGGATGACACTACATATACCTCCTCTTCAATAGTACCAATATAAAAAGGCAACTCTTACACATACTGTTACATAATAAACCCCATAAATGATGCATAGGCCAAAAATAACCTGATTGCTTCTATCCTAGCAACAGGAGCAAAAACCTCATCATAATCAATGCCTTCTTCTTAGGTGTAACCTTGTGCAACTAGTCTTGCCTTGTTTCTAATGACAATTCCTCTCTCATCTTTCTTGTTTCTAAAGACCCATTTGGTTCCAATTGCCCTCTTGCCATTAGGTAAATCCACCAGAGTCCAAACCTTTTGAAGTTTAAATTGCAGAAGCTCCTCTTGCATTGCCTCTACCCAGCTTGGATCTGCCAAAGCTTGAATCACCTACTGCGTTCTTTTTAGATGAGAAAACAGGCAAATAAGCATTTTAAAATCTTTTGTGATTTTTTCTCTCTTACTATTAATGTAACTAACTATAGCATGTTCATTAGAAATCTTAGTCATTATCCTTTTTTGAATAGCTGAATTTAAGTCTCCAATGATCTGGTCTTTAGGATGATCCTTGTCAGTTCTGGTTGTGGGAATATGACTGACATTCATGGTTGTTTCCAAGTTATATATGCCAGCTTCTGCATCCACATCTTCATCATTATAAGCATTACCAAAAATTTAGTATCATCAATTGAAAATACATTTGGAACATGTGGAAGAGCAAATGCATTTTTAAAAGGAGAAAATCATTCAAATAGATGATCCTCAAATGCATTAGAAGCTTCAGCAAGCATTAACTGGTGATGATGGATCATCATTAGTAAAAGTTGGTCCAGCAGCACTAACAGGTGTACCAACAGTATTAAAACTATTAGTACTATTAGTCTGCTTTTCCTGTTGAATTAGCCTTTCAAACTCACTTCTTGTGTCTTGTTCATCCTTCCTCAACCTTTATCAGAAGCTCACTTTTCATTACTTCTATAGGCTTTCAATACCAACATCTTCTTCACTGCCGTAGGACCTTGAGAGAATTAATTGTTGACATCCGAGACATTTACTGAATTTTTAAGATAGCTATTTTAGCCCTTTGACTTTAGTCCTGGCTGACTTACAAGAACAACCAACTAAATCACTTTCGACGTCTCGGACCCTTAAAGCAATTCGATGTGAAACGACATTCCTACAACTTTTCAGTTTTGCCCAGACCTTGAAACGAGCCGAAAAGGGCTAAAACAACACCGAAACATTTTTTTCGAACATATTTATAACGCGACACACAAAAACAATTAAATTTGTTTAATATCTATTTATATTAATAAAAATTATTAAATAAATTAGTCATAATTTTAATTAAAAGCGTCGCGGATAACGCGAATACTGGAGTTGAAATCCAATTTTATTTCGGACAAGACGAAACCGTTTCACAAAATGAATAACAGATATTTTATTAAATGTTATAAAATATTTATGAAACATTATCAAGTAAATACTCATTTTTATCAGAAAAATGATTCGGAAAGCAATGACGCAAGTTTCGAGAGTTGAATCATCCGTTAAGTCGCTCAAATGAGTCCCGAACCACTTTTATAAAAACTATACCAAAAATGTTACACTTTAGGTCCCTCGATTATTAAACATTTCCATTTCATTTTTAAAGTTTTATATATATATATAAAACTTATATATCTTCTTCATTATACATCTCTAAAATACACACACACTCCAAAAATTCTCTCTCTCCCCCATAATCTCCGGCTGCCGGCCGGCCACCGCCGCCGCCGTCGCGCCACCGCCGGAAAACTTTTCCGGCGGGATTTTTCCGGCGACTCCAAAAATACTCCCCATCTTCCGATCTATCCAACCCGCTACTTCACTCTCTTTCACGCGCCACCACAACCATCCACCCACCGCCGTCGTCATCTCCACGACGCCACCACCCCCTCCGCTGTCACCACCGTCTCGACATCAACACCAAACCACCACCATTAAGGGGTGGTTAGCCAAGGGGTTTCGTGCGTTTGGGGAGGAGGTTATAGAGAGGGTGTATGTTTGTTCGGACAGGAAGCCGCAAGGGGAAGGGGGTGTTCGGGTTGTGGGTTCGCAGCAACAAGGGCGTTTGGTTGTGGGTTTATAACACCACGAGGGTGCGTTTGGGTCGGGAACAGCGTGGGAATGTGACGAGGGTCGGGTTTTGGTACATGCCGGGTTCGGGTTGTGGGACAGCCGGTCGGTTTGTATACATTCACCAGGGGTGCATTGGTTGTTGTGTTTTGCAACAGTGGAGTGTGCGTTAGGTTTACCTAGCAGCATTTAATGGTGCGTTGGGTTGGGTCGGTTATGTTATAAACAGCCTAAGGTGCGTCGGGTTAGTGATTTAGCAGCTAGGGGACTTTGGTTGTGAGTTGGGTCGGAACAGCCACAAGGGATGTGTTTGTTGGTTTGGTTTATAAGCGGGAGGGTGTTTGTTTGATATGTTAAGCCTAGATAGGGCTCTGATTGGTTTGTATTCTTCACCTCATAGGGGGCTTTGGGTCCGGGTCATCATCCACAAGTCTGCTATTGGTTTCATTACGCACCAAGGAGGCGTCGGTTTGTGTTCGCCCATTAATTAGGCGTGTTTTGTTTTATGGACAGCCAACAAAAAGGGTGCATGTGATTGATAGTTGAGTCACTAAGGTGCGTTTGGTTGTGTGAGATGAATTAAAGGGGTGTTTGGTTGGCTGTGTGACAGCCAACGGTGCGTTTGGCTGTTGGACGACCAAACGGGGGTGTTTGGTTCGGTTTAAGAACAACAAGAGTGCGTATGGTTCAACGAAACGACGAGGGTTTGTTTGGTTTATATATATCAAAACAACAAACGAAAATAACTTGAGTTTTAATAAATATTAAAACTGGATAACTATTATTTTGGTGGTTTTTAAAATGGTTAAATAAATATAATATTTATTAAGTGAGTTAAGATGAATTAATCAATAAATAATATTAAATTTTATGAATATAAAATTTTAACGAGATTTATAATTTATAAATCGGAACAAAAGGGCGGTTAAGGGTTATATAAATACAATATTTATTAGTTTGGATTTTCACAGAGATACGTATACATGATCAAACGTGAATATATATGTCCATATCCTCTGATAAATGCGGGAGTTTGGAAAAATGGAAACGGGAATTACTTGCAACATATAATATATTATAACTAGAAAGCCGCGTTGCATTTGAAATAATGAGAAAAAAACGACCGATTTCAATATATATTGAGTGTTAAAGCAGCAAACAGATACAGAAGTTTTTATCTTCGAAAAACGGAAAACCTTAAATAAACTGGAAAGTCATGAAGAAATTTTATATAAATTTTATATAAAGTAAATGGTTAACTAAAACTTATAATATTTTAGAAACCATAAGGCATTAAAGTTATATTTTGAAGGTATATAAAAATATAACTACATCCATAACTTGACAAACGGGCAAAACTATATTTTACAATGAGTCGAGTTTGTTAGACGCGATATGGTCGAGGAATGAAAATATAATTATAAAATATCATTTTATATGTTTTATATTTTTTTTTTTTATAATTATCAGCTAAAAGGTAGCTTAATAAGTGTTGTAAAAAGGACTTTACAGACATTGTTTAACATGATTGGAAATCTTAAAACGTACGACTACGTTTATACATGAACCTTTATTTTATTAAGCGTAATGCGAACACAAGTCAAACTATTGATTAAATAATCCATACTTAAATAAATAAGACTATGCGAGGTATTATAATAACTGTTTCACTAATCTTTGGTATTAATTGTCTTTGTAGATATAACTTACGGTATGAAGCGTATAAGTGTTAGTTTCATATGTAATATATAAAGTACATATATTACACACTTTGGAATGTTCTAAATTTATTTATTAACCAACCACCAAAGCCATTTCCAAAGATTAAATCAAATCTTTTATCAACGAGGTCGCGTTGACATAACAATTCACCGGAAACCCCAAACACATTATCCTAGGCTATGTGGACTTAGCCGTTAATTTAACTCATCTTCTCGGTCCAGGCATGTTTTCGTCCTTAATTCCGTAATGTGCATATTAGTGCCTATCTGTCATAATTCTTCATCAAACAAAGTGAATTAGATGTCTACCTATCAATCGTTCTTCAACATCAGGTGAGTTTCATAGCCCCAAGTTTTATCTTGTTTTTAACATAAATTTTTGGGGTGAGAGGACATGCTTGTTACAAATCACTTACTGTTTTGATTTAAACTAGTTACATGTTATTTACAACGCTGTATGCATACATGTGTTACAAACTCATTTACTTGATTGATACACACTCTTTCTACTCATTGGATTTTAAGTATTTAAAGTTGTTTATGATACAATGTTATTCTCATCTTCATTGGTCATAATATTTTCGGTTATCATCTCTGTTTACTTGTATGCCTAAGTACGATTAGACCACTCAATGCCAGAATTATCATGAACTGTCAATTTCTTGACCGGAGGACCGGTTGAGGGAGCGCGAATGTTATAAATAGATCCATTGAGATTAATTATCCCTATCCGGGTGAATAGCTCTCACTGGTGTCACGGAGTGAACCAACAGATATATACCATGTCGAATCACATTGGGTGTCTTGGTCAGACATCGGTAGGGCAGAATACAATTGGCATATTATATGCTACACAAATTAGCTTCGGTGTCATGAGCTTAGCGCAACAGTAGATACATTTTGTGTGATACTGTATCTGTTATAGTAGTCACATACATTTTGGAAAATCTTATGGTCCACACTACTTTGTTGAACATTACTTGATTACTAAACAGTTTATGATACTGTAGGGAACTATAAGAAAAAATTAAAAGGGGTCTCTAAACGATTACAGTGACTGTGTGATACAGTGGGGAAATTCACTCATTTGATTTCACGTTATATTTAAACAAACCTATGAACTCACCAACTTTATGTTGACGTTTTTAAGCATGTTTTTCTCATTGGAAAATTTATATGCTCGGATTTCTTGAAGTGCCTTGGAGTCTATACACAAGCTTTTCATTGTGGTGGCATAATGGGACAAATGTAAAATGAAAATTCAAGAGTTTTGATTAAATCAACGAGATTGTTTTTTACAAACGACATATTAGAGGACGTTCTCTTGTATCTACGCTGTTTATTAAGAATGTAGCACCCCATGTTGTATTCCGCCTGCAGTGTTTGTATTTTTGGGGGTGTTACAGAGTTGGTATCAGAGCTCTGCTATAGAGAACTAGTTGCATATTTTAAACCTAGACATAGTCGTTTTCACCAAACATTGCATCACAACAAACATTATTTCAAAAGTGCATACACTCTATTGCTTATGTACTTTACGTTACGTGCAGCATTAAAGTGCTTACGTTACATACAAATATATAATATATATATGTGCTTGCATTCTTTCGCGTAAATCGTACGCTTATTTATAATAAAGATTATATATATAATACCAGAATATTTTTTTAAACAATGTGAGTTATACAATGGTCTCATTTCCTAACTCGTCAGACATTGTAAGTTATACAATGGTCTCATCTTGCTTCTTGAGACATTGTGAGTTATACAATGGCCTCATTTTACTTCTTAGACATTGTGAGTTGCACAATGGTATTCATTCGTCCTCGGGTATTTGTAAGGAAAACAATGGTCTGCGTAAAGGACTTAATTTTCTTCATAGCTTTATACTATATTGTATTACACGAAGGCCGTTATAATTCTGTCTCCATAGGGTTATGTATGAATCTAAATGTTACAAGTCTTGTATAGGCGGGACTTGTAATAGGAAGATTTATATGATAATTGCTATGCTGACTGGTTCATCGAGACTTTTACCTGGTTTACTCTAACCAAGGTACTCATTAACTATCTGGAACTCTATATTGTGATCTTCGCCTGTCAGTTTCTACTCCAGTCCAGAAGACGAGTTTTAAATCACTCGTCCCATACTCATTAGAGCACATGCATCGTCATGTCATCTATCACATTGAAAGTTATGTGGGTACGCGTATTGCATCGTGAATTATTACGAAGGATTATTTAATATATATTTATTGAAAGGATTGGGACGCCTCTTCAGTTAAATAAATAAATGGTAAATCCCCCGAACCAAAGTATTTCGTTTCTTACCTAATAAAATCAGGACGCTCACCTTTAATGTAAGTATGAATTATAAATGAGTGTGAGTCTTAATGGTATCCAAATAACCAGAAAAAAAAAAATAGGGGGGAAATAAAGTATGAACCTAAATTCGAAAATCGCCAGAATCTGTTGAAAAGGGTCTAGAAACACAATCGTGTTCTACCACTCGGCAGAATCTTAAGGCCTCACTTGGAACTACCTTATCTCATTCTTGAGTTATTACTCTTGCCGTTGCAAATCCTCGCAATCATGAACTGTTAGTGGAGCTAACAGACTTGTTACACAATTGAACTACTGGAGCTGATTCATCGAACTAACGACTGAGTACCATAATCCGCCGTCTATCGCATAAGCTCTTTCGCGAGCTCCTCCCATTTATTGAACTTTATTATGGGGATATTGTTTCTAGGAGGGTCCTCACCCTCTGCATTCCATCACCATTTGTCATAATTATTGTCGTTATGGTTGCTATTGTTGGGTCCTGGAGTGGTCCCAGATTGCACAAACTTTATCAACTAAGTGATGAAACCCACCTTGAACAAGATAAGCATATGTCGATATAGTATTCGGTTGAATTACTCATTGCAGACAAACAGTACACCAATTTAAGTCAAGATACAAATTAAGTACTGCCAAGTAAGTTGGTACTTACATCCATAAGTCACGTTAATGTGAATTATCGAACATTACAGATAGCAGAAACGAGACTCTGCCTTAAGACATAACCACGCGACTACACATTCTCCTTTGGTGTGTTCACTATTAAGAGGCTTTCTTCATAAAGCACTTATACCAACAATAAACCTTGAAAACGAAGTATCCTTAAGATACCAATTTCAAATGGATAGTGATATCCTGTTCACACCTAGCCGGAAATTTAGGTGATAGTTAAGTATGTTGTCCCGAAACACCAGATATTGCTGAATAAAGCTATCAGCGTCATGTTCAACTGGTTTAGTAAATTTTAAGTCTTTTCTTAGACACACTAAGCGGATAACACGAATTTAATCTCGGGACGAGATTTCTTTAAGGGGTAGGTACTGTGACATCCGAGAATTTTCGGATTTTTAAGATAACAATTTTACCTCTTTGACTTTTAAGTCTGGCTTGACTTACAAGAACAACCATCTAAATCACGTTTTCACTCTCGCCCCTAGAAGCAATTCGATTGAAACGACATTCCTGACAACTTTTCAGTTTGCCGAAGACCTGAGCAACCGTGCCGAAAAGGGCTAAAACAACACCAGAAACATATTTCGAAACAATATATAACGCGACACACAAAACAATTAAATTTGATTTTAAATTATCAGTATTTATTTAATAAAAATATTAAATAAAATTAGCATTCATAATTCTAGTTAATTAAATACTGCGTCGCGCGGATAACAAGCGCAAATCACTGAGTTGTAGCAAACATCCAATTTTAGATTTCGGACAAGAACGAAACCGTTTCACAAAAAACTGTATTAACAGAACATTCTACATCTTTATTAAATGTTATAAATATTTACTATGAAACATTATCAAGTAACTCACTCATGTTACTCTATCAAGTAAACAATCAATGATTCGGCTGCACAACGTGTCTCTGAATACGACGCAACGACTAGAGTATCGAGCGACATGAACGATTTGCAAAATCTCCACGGACCGTACAGTCCGAGAGCGCTCCAGACTCGAGTCCCGAACCACTTTTATAAAAACTATACCAAAAATGTTACACTTTAGGTCCCTCGATTATTAAACATTTCCATTTCATTTTTTAAATTTTTTTATATAATTATGACTATATAACATACTCTCATACACAATCTATCATCATTAAGTACAATCTCTAAAATCACAATCACAACAGCTACCACCACAAGAAATACCATCTCTTCACACTACCAAGCCGCCTACTACTCTCGCACAACAAGCCTGGCCGCCACCGCCTGCCGCCGTCGCGCCACCATCGACCATCAACTGCCGGAAAACTTTTCCGGCGGGATTTTTCCGGCGACTCCAAAAATACTCCCCATCTTCCGATCTATCCAACCCGCTACTTCACTCTCTTTCACGCGCCACCACAACCATCCACCCACCGCCGTCGTCATCTCCACGACGCCACCACCCCCTCCGCTAGTCAACCACCGTACTCGACATCAACACAAACCACACCATTAAGGGTGCTTAGCCAAGGGGTTTCGTGCCTTGGGGAGAAGTTTATAATAAGGGTGTATGTTTGTTCGACTAGGAAGCCCGCAATGGGAAAGGGGGTTTCGGTTTGTGGGTTCGCAGCAACAAGGGCGTTTGTTGTGGGTTTATAACACCCGACGAGGGTGCGTTTGGGTCGGGACAGCGGGGATGTGACGGGTTGGAGGGGGGTCGGGTTGTTGGACATGCCGAGGTTCGGTGTTGGCGGTTGGGACATCCGGGGTCGGGTGTGTTTACATCACCATGGGGTGCATTATGGTTGTTTGTGTTTTCAAACAGGGATGTGGCGTTTGGTTTACCTAGCAGCATTAAGGTGCTTTTGGGTTGGGGTCGGGTTATTGTTATAAGCCCCACCCGAAGTGCTCGGGTTTGGGTTAGCAGCTAGGGTACTTTGGTTGTGAGTTGGTCGCCTGACTATTGTCGGGTAGTTGAAACTCCTTAGAGAGAACAAGACACTCTTTATCAGTGAAAAGGACTTTGTTCTTGGTGTCACATATTTGTGAAACAAAGAACAAGTTAAAGGTTTGAAGCTCTTCCACATAATAAACATTCTCAAAGTCTAATTTAGAAGTCCTTATTGTGCCTTTTCCAGTGATTTTGCCATCTCAACCTCCAAAAGTCACAATACCTCCTACAATCTTCACAAAGTCAACCAACTTCTCCTTATTGCCTGTCATGCTTCTGGAACAACCACTATCTACAATTCCTAAATCTCTATTCTTATGAGGATTTTCCTACAATACACAATACAACACACATTAGTATACATGAGAGACCCAAGTCATTACTGACTTGGGCCTGCCTTGTGGATCATTTAAGAGTTAAACCATGTAGATTGATGAGATCCACCATTGTTCTTGGATCCCCATTGCATATTTGGCCTTTGAATTCTCCAAGAATAACCTGTTAAGGGCTTAACAACAGTTCCCCATCTTCCATTATTCATATCCATTTGGTTATAATAGCCAGGCCTACTAAAGTGTTGAAAATAATGGCTTGTTGGTCTGGTCATAGGTCGAACAACATTATTTTTCCAATCATGAGAAAATGGTCTACCATTAGTAACAAATGTTGGTCTATGCCTACCAGCAGGAACAGATGTTGGTCTATTCCTACTACCAGCAGGAACAGATGTTGGTCTATTCCTACTACCAGCAGGAACAGATGCTGCTTTTGGTACAAATGAGGGAATATTTGCAACATTATTCCACATAGGTTTATTATGCAATTCCAACTGTTTCTCATAAAAATCACAATCTTTAATCAAATGAAATTTACTACCACAAACAAAACATGTCTTAGAACCAAAAGACTTTCTTTTACAAAGACTCCTACTGTTTACTCCACTCTTATTACATAAATTCCTAGGAGGTTTTACATTCTCCTTAAAAGAAAAACTAGAATTATCATTGGTGGAACTTGGTTGTTGGTCAGCAGTCTCTGACATTGTTTGGAAAGCAACTGAACTAGGGGCAGAGGCTAAGGGTTCATTGGTCTTGGAGCTTGAGGACTTGACACTTGAAACACAGGATGCAAAGCCAGTGGTCTCTGAGTCTGAGGACTTGTCACTGTTATCACAAGAGACAAAGTCATTAGATACAGAGTTAGTTTCAAAATAATTATTGGACTTTGAACCATAGGTAACCTGTGTATCATCAAGGTCAGGATTGTTGGAAGGAGGCATGAATGTTCCTGTTATAGGAGGAGGAACAGCATGCATTCCAACAGCTTTGACAAACCTGTCATAGAGAGGTTTCTCTGCAACATCTTCAGGTGTGGTGTCAAAGATGCTAGGGGCAGAGGGATCAAACACCTCATCTGATCCAAAAGTTTCTCCAAATCCTAAACCAAATTTTGATCTTGAGGACATGGAGCTATGGATCAGTTTGTCCAGGTTTTTGGAAGAGTCCTTCCATTTGTCAAACCTTGCCTTAGACTCCTCAAGTTTAACCTTATCATTCAGTTTTTCAAGTTTAGCCTGTTCATTCAGTTTCTCAGTATATTTTAACATGTTTGTTGTGTTTTCTAAATTAGCAGTTAATATTCTAATTCTTTCTTCTAATGCTAGCTGATTACTTTGGTACCATCCCTTCTGTGTTTAAAGTTTGTAATTGTATTTCATATGCTTGAACCTAGTTATAACCACTCATTTGTATTAAACTTCTACATTGTCAAATTCCTTTTTAAGTTCAGCATATAGATGTTCACAACCAAAAGGACAAGTTTGTACCTGAGAAGAGATACCCATGAGGGCAAATTCAGCAGCAGCATTAGAAACATCATCAGCAACATCACCAGTAGCATTACCAGTAGCATTACCAGTAGCACTACCAGCAGCATCCTCCTTAGCTCCAGCAATCATCCCATATACTTGAGCAGCACCACTTTCCACATCTTCACCTTCATGATCTGCCTAGTTTAACATTGAATCAACAGACAACAAGGCCTTTGGTTCTTCTGTCTTATCCAGCTCCTTCAGTTTGAATGAAGAGTACCTTGCTTTAGAATCCAACTATTTTCATGTACATTCCCTAGCAAAGTGACCCATTTCTGAGCATTTATAGCATTTGGCCTTCTTCTTGTCAAACCTTGCAGCATCCTTGTTATTAAACTTCATCTTTCTCCCAACTTTATTTTCAAATCTGTTAATCCTAACAGAGAGCATGGCCATTTGCCATTTGATGTCTAATTCCTCCAAATCTAATTTCCCAATCTGATCAAAATCTTCATAAGTGATCTGCTGTTGTGGATCACTTTCAGCAACAAAGGAATGGAGAACATTTTCCATCACATTGCTAGAAGCAGTAGGACTTGACAAAACAGAAGTAAAAGTGGTTGAATGGGATTGATCAGTATATGACATCTTTGAATTAGTGCTAGCAGCACTAATAATGGCTGAATGGGTAGGAGCAGAAGTACCTCTTGAATCATAACTTGAGCCACCCTTCACATCAATTTCAAGAGTCCTAAGCTTGTTGTATAGATCATCAAAGCTTAGATAATCAAGACCATCCTTTGTTTTAAGAGTGATGGCCACCTGTGGCTAAGAAGGTGGAAGTGCTCTGAGAAACTTCACGTTACAATCTTCATTGTCTGGCTTAGCTTGCATCTGATTGAGTTGACTCAATATCTTCTAAAATCTGTCATAGCCCTTATGAAAACCCTCTGATTCAGATACCCTAAATTTTGAAAACTCCTGCTTTAGCATTGACTTCCTCGTCTTCTTAGACTCATCATTACCTCCAAATCTGGCTTTGACAGCCAACCAGATATCTCTAGCATCATCTAGATGGTGAAAATCAGCCATATGATCCTTAGGAAGAGACTGAAGCAATATAGTTCTTGCTTTTGTCTCTCTTTGAACAGCAATGTGTTCTTCAACAGAAACAGGAGGAAGAATCATAATATTTCTTTTGGGATCTCTTCTTGTCCTTTTCCTGCTGTTTCCATTTAGAACAATATTCCACAAGTTGTGATCACTGTTCATGATCCAATACTCCATCTTCATGGCCCACGTCTCATATTCTTCCTTCTTTAAGTAAGGAAATTTGGCATTATTGTTTGAGACAGTGGTTGTGTGATATTGTTGGAGTTGCTGAGACTGGGTAGTTTGTGAGGTTTGAGTGTGATTTGGAGACTCAAAGACTGGTTCAGAAGTTGACGCTGTGAACACAGGTTCAGTTGTTGATGGGAAAGTGAATGTAGATACTGATGGTGATGGCATAGGGTATGTTTGTGATGGATTTTGTGAAGACATTGTGAGGTTTTTATGAGTAAGAACAGTAAAGTTTCTTTAACAGAGGCTCTCTCCAGGCTCTGATACCACTTGTAGGTCCAGTTCTAGATAGATCTTCAAGCCTGTTAAGGTTGTAGAGCACTTATGTAATCACAAGCAACTCTAAGAGAGACTCTAACAAACGAAACTGTTGTTTACGCGGAATATAAACAACAGAGTTAAAGAACTACTAAAAACAATGATCCTCTATGGATCTTTTCTATTGATAATAAACGCCTGTTTCTAATGAATTAATTAGTTACATTCATCCAAGCCGTAGGTTTCTTAAATACCCATGAAACCCTAACTAAAAGCTAAAGTGATAAGTGTTATCACTTCCTAGGATATCTCATGCATATCCCTATTACTAACTAACTTTACTAACAACCCGGAGTAAGCATAATACTACCAGGAATAAACGTGTACTACCAGCAGGAATAATTTTTGACTACCAGCAGGAATAATTTTTGACTACCAGCAGGAATAATTTTTGACCTGCCAGTACTAACTATACCTTTACCCTTACCAGTAGGAACTACACTACCAGCAGGAACTGTTTACTCTACCAGTAGGAACTACATACCTACTAGTAGAAACTATCTATTACAAAATCCCTAACAACCGTCAAGGAAACGAAATATTAAATTATAAAATATTATTTTATACTTCCCGGCTAATAGACAATATAATAACTTTTGTAAAAGCTTTAAGAATGTCATTTATCTAAATTATAACTTTAAAACGTGTGTTTACTTTTATGCTAGAACTCTTTATTAATTTAATTGGCGATTTTCCGAAAACATGTCGAAATATGTTGTTTTAATTATTTCTCTTACGTTTCTTATATAATACTTGCAAGGTATTATATACTTTTATTTTATTTTCATATATAATATATGTCGCGTATTATATACACTTCGTATTATTCTTTTGGATGTTTGTCTTTGTTATATAATTCCCGATATGAATTATATACTTGTTCATTCTTTCATATGTAATATATACGGAATATATTACACACTTTGTGTTTACTTTTGACTTATTTTATTTAACCAACCACCAAACTATTACAACATGAGATCTAAATCTTTTGTCAACGTATCACATTCATCATTCTAAGTTAGTGGGTATTAGCCGATAAGATTAGTTGCAACTTCTTGATCTAGCCGCTTCGTCTTCCGTTTGTGTTGTGCATATTAGATGCCTATCTGTCAATTGTTTTTCAACATCAAGGTTAGTTTATAGCCCCATGTTTTACTTGTTTTACATATATTTTTGGGGTGAGAACATGCTTGTTTACAAATGTATTTACATGGTTGATTACAAATTGGTTTGCATACTCATTTACAAACTCGGTTACTTGATTTATATCACTCTTTCTACTTATGGATTTAAGTATTTAAAGCTGTTTATGAATACAATGGTTACTTCTTCATTGGACACAAGTGTTTTTAGCTATCATCTCCTGTTTACGTGTTGCCTAAGTAGCGATTAGACCACTCTCTTGCCAAACTTCATCTGTTTTAACATTCTAAGTTTTTATAAACTCTTTTCCTAGCTTAAATTAGGGCTGCAAAAAGCCCTTTTGTCTTTTAGAAAATTTGAAAAACTCAGCATATACTGAGTTAAATAGCTTTTTGTCTTTGCTTTTTCTAGCTTAATCTTTTATCCTATTTGCTTAAAGTTTGCTTTTATGTGCTTATTAGTGTCTAAACTTAATCTGTTTTTGCTTTATAGCTTATTTCCTTTGCTTATTTGTTCTTCTTTTTAGCTTAAAGTAGTGGTTAAGGTCCTTTTAAAACACTTTTGAGTCTAACTGCTTATTTGATTTATGTGCTTTTTAGCTTATTTATTCTGCTCATTTTTGCTCATTAGTGCTTATGAGGGTTAGGGTATCATTTGTTTTTAGCTTATTTGTTTCTAGGAGTGCTTATTGGTTCTAAAAAAGCTAAACAGTTAGCCATATAGCCTCAAAGTCTTCTAGGCCAAACTGTCAGCTTACTTTGCTTATTTCTAGCTTAATTTTTGAGTTTTGAAAAAAGTTGATTTGTTAAAGTTTGTCATTTAAGCTTATTTTATAAGTTTTTTAAAAGAAATTTTTTTTTTATAAAAAAGAGAGATCACAGGGGTCGAACTTGTGACCTCCCCTTTATATAACCAAGCCTATTTAACACACACCTCAAAACACCAACTGCCCTTGGGGACATGGTCACCTGTCAATGTTTGCACAATTTAATATATATCACCTTTTTACCCATTAAGCCTTAACAGCTTATTTTAGCTTATTTCTGGCTTATTTCATTAAGCTGTTTTCACCATTTTAATTTTCCTAGATTAAGCACTGTTTAAAAGACTTTTCATGATTTTTGAAATTTTTTAAAATTCGTTTAGTATTTTTAATTAATTTTTTTAGATTAAATCAGTTTTTAATTCATAATAAATTAAATAAAAGTCAAAAAAATATAATTCTTTTTTAGAAAATTTTCTTTTATCATTTAGGATTTATAAAAATTAAATTTGCATTTGTAGGGTTAAATTTGTAGAATTTAGTTTTTTTAAAGAACGGAGATTTAAAAGTCCAAAATCCACTTTAATATAAACCTGGCCCATTAACTAAAGCCCATAACCACCTTTAACAACCGTTAGTCCACAACAACCTAACCCCTTTCACAGTTAGTCCTTAGGGACTAACATTGCTAGTCCTTAAAGACTAGCTCAGTTAGCCCCTTTAACCTATAAACCTTTGCGCCACACGTCCTTTTTCCCTAACCCCGTTACCCTGTATCCCCAAATCAAAAACACCCGCTAAAACCCTCTCACTATTCACCATCCCTAACCCCTCACCTCGACCTATGCACCCTAAATACAAACTTATCACTCTCCCATCAAACCCCACCCCATAAAACAACAAACCACGTTGGCAATCCCCTAGTTCTTCATTCGTCAATGGTAGAAGACAAGGATTCAATGGCTCAGAATACACAACTTGGGGACCAAGAAAATTGGATGGCTATGATGATGGTTTCACTCTCCTCACACAACAAACACAACAAGCACATGTGCCTACTTGAATTCGGCTATATATATAGGAGCTTAATTTTCACTTTGAGAAAAATGTAAAAATTAGGAGTAGTGTAGCTTTAATTTACAGCTTATTTACCAGCTTATTTACTTATTGTTGGGAATTAAACACTTCAGAGTTAGTACTGCCAATGAAAGAGTTAGTACTGCTAAGCCAACAGTTAGTACTGCTAGAAGAAAACAGTTAGTACTGCTCAAGATTACCACTGCCAGTACTAA
>BQNB010025953.1:0-59093 GCA_026074375.1 Tanacetum coccineum
ATTAATGGATGTGGTTATGATTCGAGTGGGTTCAGAAGCAGGGAATGGTTCGGTTGGTGGCTGCAATGGGAGGCAGATGTTTTTAAGGAAGAGTGTGTGTTGGTTGAAGAAAAATAAATTTTGTATAATTTTAATTTATAATAGTTGTGGTATGTATATAATGAAAATTCATTACCTTATTCCAACTATTCTTTGAAATTCCTCCTTCATAGAACGAATCATATATTGATGTGAGGTTGTGGTTCTGCCATGAAAAAAAGAAACAAAGAATTGTGATTTCTTCGAGTCCCATTTGTCCATTGCCTAAATTATCTTTATTTCTAATCTGATAGAGTTGCTGAATTTTTTGTTTGTTCGGTTTCTTACAATGGCCCATTTTGGAGATTGAACACAAGTTCAGAAGCACCAAAGAAGACGGCAAAAAGAGAATTGTTCGCACAAAGGCAAGAATAGTGGTAGATCAAATGGTGTAACACATGCTTTGAAAAGTGTACAAATTATTCTCTAAAGTCTTATAGGGTATTAAAAAGCATTGGTTGCGATTTATTTTCGTAACGGAAAGCATTGATTGATTGTGATTTATTTTCATAACGGAAACCATTGATTGATTGTGATTTACTTTTGTAACGGAAAGCATTGATTGTGATTTATTTCAGTCAACAAATCAATGTTCATATTAACATAAAATTAAAAGTCAGTTATGGATTGAGCGGAAGTTGAAAAGGTTGAAAAAATAATTTCTAAGCAAAAGATCATAATAATAGATAAAAAAAGATTATACATAAGCAAAATATCATATTTTTATCGAAAAACAAAGCCCGTGCATTGCACGGGTATGAACGCAAAATGTAGTTGGAAGAAAACTTAAATAGGCGACATGATTTGGAGGTTAAACTTTCAGGTGGGTTTGAAACAAACGTTGAGGAAAAAAATTGGCTCAATTAATAAGTGTGTCAATTTAATAGTTTGATTTTTACACAAAAACAACTCCGATGTAACGCAACACGTCTTTCAAACCTAATCGCCAAGATATAAACTTATACTATGCTTCACATAATTAACAAGATTTTACACAAAAACAGGCCCGGTGCAACGCACGGGCGTATTCAAGCCTCGTTTTAATATAAATTTAAGATTGTAAAAATGTGTAAGTCTCACATTTATAAGAAAAAAAAAATATTAAAAAAAGTGAAAGACAAAGATGGCCCACTCTTTTTTATGACTTTTGGGTCAAAACCCACTAGTACCCAGTGGTATGGTTGAATCCCTCATCTATTGTGTCAAAACTAAATACCATATACCAAACAAATAAACACATTATCATTCCATTCCTTTTACTCAAAAGTAGCATAACAAACATACCCTTATTTCTAACTTTACTCAACTTTATGTCATATTATTAAAGTTAAGATATTTTTTTAATGTCAAGATAAACGTACTTTTCTACCGATTTATGTGATTTGTTTCTTCAATTGCGTATCATGCGACTAAAATACAAAAAATGACCTCCATGTGCGCACACATAACGAAATCATGTTCCATCCAATTACGATCGCTCTTCACTTTTACATTTCACCAATGAATATTTAACGATGGAAATCAAAATATTGTGTTAACGGGTAAGTGTTTATTCATTTATATTCTCGTTTTGTTTTATTTTCTTCATAACTTTCGAATTTACAACATATTTCAAAAAATTTGCGACATATTGCGATTGTTATCCAATGCGTAATTGCGTGTCTATCATGCATTATTTTGTTAATGTAACTCTTTATGAGATCTATAACTTTCGTAATCAATATCCTAATTATTTATCATAGGAAACGTTCGAATTTTCATCGCTTACGGGGATTGGGAACGGGATGGCAAAGAATGGTTATTTAAGAATTCAAAGGCATTATGATCGTTGTACCTAAAGATGTGATACAATTATGCATTTAACAGAGCCTATATGGAAAACTACAAGTCTTCAAAGAGTCATTCTTTTAAATTGGAAGTCCAGTATAAATTAGCAACCCCCTGGTTTCATTTCGGATTATTCTAATGGATTTGTTCATTTGTGTGTCGCGCGGTTGCTAAAAGATATTCCAAAAAAAGGTGTATGTGAACATCTTCGACCTTACCGATGACTCTTCACATGACGTACATAACCTTAGTTTCCCAGACATCAATTTTAGAGTTCACACGTTGATGAAGAGAAATTTTATATACAACCTGTTGGATTATGGTAGTCGAAAGCACGAATACATTACGAATATAAGTGAGCCTATTGGGGGCACACACGTTAATACACGGAGAACACGTTTATACTTCACGTTAATAATAAACCAAGGACCGTAAATGAACAAAGCCCGAACCTCAAGGACATTCCAAAGTGGCCGGTTTCTGAGGTTGTACGAGTAAAGGATAAGGAGAACAAGGGAATAAGAGCCGGTTTGGGATATGGAGTGTGAAGGAGTAATTGTGATCAACTTGGGACTTGTCTCCTAAGTAAATCACAACTAAGGTGAAGGGTTATAAATACCCATCACCCCATACCTTCATAATACACGACATAAACATTACTCTTAAACCTTTTCATTGCTGGATCTCTTTGTTTCTTTCTGTCAGCCGAGTTCTATTAAACAAATCAAGGGTGTGTTCAAGTTTCGGTTTAACCTTAACACACTATTCGGTCTATCCTCTTAAGGTATAAATCGATTCCACTTGTTCTTCCAAGATAGACGATCAAGGGTGTACACGAGGTGTTTAGTTGAACTACTGTTTCGAAGGTTAAAAAATCCCAAAAGGATTTCGGGTTTTGATCTTATTCGGTCCAGGCTTTATTCGGTTGGATTAGGGTTTATAAACCCTAATTCGGTTCTTTATTTATTCGGTTACAAGTCAAGGGTTTGCGTGGTAATTCGGTTATATAACAAAGGTTGTTAGTTAGTGAAGTTAAGCCTAGCATAGCTTAACGTGTTCGGTTGACGTGATTGTGTGAGCAACCGTAGAGGCAATTATTTTAATTGCTTGTTTCGTTTTCTTGATCAAATTAACAAAAGGTACGCGTTTCTATTTACCTTTTACTTTGTGTTAACCATATGCTATTACTAGGTCCTATCCGCTGCGTACTCGTGGCTAAACTAGTTACCTAGGTATTTAAATCCCAACAATAAATACATGCTAGATGGATGACCAATTTTGTCAAATCTTATGTATACACTATTTATATAGTGACTAAGCTATGTTGTGTAATGCCATGAATGTCTAATGAATAGGAGTATTAGAACTATAAATACTCCTTAAGTGTAATGAAAAAACTTGCACCATTTGAATACATACAACTCAATTATTATTCATTTAATTATATCTCCTTCAAAGTTTACTTCTTGTTCATATATAATTAATAAAGTCTTAATCTTCTTAAAATGCTTAAAATTCAAAAATAATCATTGTTATAATTTTATAAATGAATGTTGTTGGGTAAGTATTCTGTGTAAAAATTTGTAGAAAAATGAAAATGAAAAAGATATCATGAGGTATCGTGTGAAATATTGATTTGAGAGATGCAGGTGAGGGCTTGGTAAGAAATATGGGCCTAGGCTTTGTGTCAAAAGCAGAGAGACAAGTAAGGCAAATAATAGTATCTAAAAAACTATAAATCGTAAAGAGTTTTCTGCTTAACTTTAGATTAAAAATAATTACAACCAAAGGTCTATTTATCATAACAAAAATTAGTACATTAAGTACGTAAATGTTAAAACTTACTGTAGAAACAAAGTGTTTATAATTTTCATGTAAAACAAAATTACAAAAATGAAGTTAACGAAACAATGAACTTTTTTATGTGAAAAGATGTTTTACTACAAAGCTGTCACAACACAAAAGGTTCACACGTAACTATCCCGCCGCAACATGCGGGCACCGATTCCTTGTATTAAAACAAACTAGAAATGATAAGGTTATGGCACGAAGATAAATGGCACGAAGATAAAGATGAGAAACATAGAAATGATATAAGAGTCGAAGGTAATGGCACTAACCTAACTTTTTTTATGCATTAAAATCTTTCGAATCGTAATTGGATTATCTAGTTTAAGGGCTTAACTCATTCGTAATATAATATAGATTACCCAAATGAGCCCATTACTACATGGGTTGAAATTGTCACCCGTAATGAAAATGTACTAAGTATGGCGAAATCTGACTGTTGTAGTGTTGTTCTTGCAGTGTGATAAGTCCCTGGGGCAGAAAATAGCATCACGCCTCAACGTGCGCCCCAACTTTTGAGCATAAACATCTGGAAGCTACTTTTCATGATCAATGAGAGTGTCATCAACGCGCCTTTATAAGAAAGTTCTTGATGTCAGATATAAAAAAAGTATGGCTCCATGACTGCGTTTCCTATCTTATAAGTTATGTAATGTTCTGTGTGCTAAACGAACCTAAAACTAAGAATAAGCGCACACCTGAAGCGCTCACTTATGGCTAGCTGTTTGAGTCCAGGTTCGGGTTGAATCTACAGACTTGTTGCATACATGTAACATAAGTTGCTGTATACATATATGTAATGTTGTTGCTTATGTTAACTTCATATAATGCTTTGCTGTCTTGTTTTTCATCATCATTAACCATCTAAGTCTTCCTGAAAAACAAAATATTTTAACGAAACTTAATTTTGAGAAGCTTTTTTTAACTAGACCAACTTATATCAACATATTGTTAGCCCGTATTAGTCTTATTAGTATTGTTTATAACTGTATTGGGCTCAAGCCCAAGTCTAGATGGTTCCTTGTATTCATTTATATTGTTAGGATGTTTAATGAGATCGACACACATATTTATCCTCCTACATGGACATAGTATTTAAACCCTGAAAGACTCGGGATGAGTGAAGTCCACACAATGTCAAAACAAGATGTAACAAGAACTCACAAACGGAAGCCTCACGTGTTTGCCAAGCTGACAAGCATGACAAAGAACGGGAGGTTTCTCCTTATTACACGAAATAAAATTATTAGACACAAGACGGCGGCGTAACACGTCACTTCCTGGATGTCCAAGACGCTGGCCACTGACTAACAAGAAAAACATGAGGAATCGGAGATGGAGTCGTGACCGGGTAAAGATCCCCCGTGCTATCGCACCGGAGAAGCACCTGACGCATCATGAAGTCTTTAACAGAAAAGCCAAGCACATCAAATTCAATAGTGCAATTATTATCACGAACAAACTGACGAAGAGAAATCAGATTTTTAATTTTTTACAATATGGGGAGTAATAAAAACATTATTTAGGTGAAGGGATTTAAAGGGAGTTGGCAAAATACTATGGCCCGTACCAATCGAGATAGATGGATACATACACGTATTAAAAATTTCACTAAGACTAGTAATCGAGTTATTGAGATGGGAGCTCGTACCTGTATCCATATTCTAAGCCGCAGGAGCGGGATCATGAAGTGTCAGCATGAGGTAATAATGTAGAAGATGTGGGCCAGGTTGACCCGGCATGCGGAGCTACAGTAGCCGTATTTGGCTGTTGGGCCGGATTAGTGGACTGGTACCCAAACTGTTGGGCCAGATGTGGTTGTTGGGCCGGCTGGATTGGAAACCCAGGTGGGGGAAGGGGTGGGCCGGAGCATAGGACTGGGCCGGGATGTGTTGATCAGCTATTGGGCATGGGGATACATAGAAATATGGGCTTGGTCCGGTCATATTGAAACAGTAAGGGTTAGTACGCAAGTGGTAGTATTACTGTAACAAGCAAAGATATTCGCGCGTTGCTGCAGGCGTTAATTTTTCGCGCGTTGTTGCGGGGCGTTAATTTTTTATTTTTTATTTTTTTTTTTTTGTTTTTTCGCGTGTTTTTTTTATGTTTAATAGTGTAAGTTTATTTTTTCCTGCGCGTTACTGCGGGGCGTTAATTTTTCGCGCGTTGTTGCGTGTCATTAATTCTTTTTTTTCCTTTAATTTTGTGCGAGTTTATTTTGTCGGTCTCATATTTAATAGTGCGGGTTTACTTTTTCAGTATCGTGTTTAGTAGTTTTTTTTATGGTCTTACGCGTTGTTGCGTGGCGTTAATTTTTTTTTTTATTATTATTTTTTTTTTGCGAATTTATTTTTTTGGTCTCATGGTGTAAAATGACACTGTTTAAGTCAATTCGGAAATGTTACCGCGGGTATTTTTTTATCTGAATGCGTCGGTACTTTTGTAACATTTTTTTCCTCCCTATTTTGTGCCAACAATTAAAAAAAAAACTAATTGGGCCGGCCCAAATTTTTGGGCTTCTTTTTGGCCCAGCACTGTAGCTACAATGCTTAAAATGAATAGTAAGTCAACGCTTCTCAAATGATAATATATATAATGTGGTATGTATGGTTTGTATGTAGGTTTTAGGGTTTGTATGGGATATGTATTACTGTGACGTGTGGTTGGATGAATTAGCAGCCAACAAAAAATTAACACAAAGCAGCGTGACCATGCACGAACAAGAGAACAAGAAAAAAAACCCGGCTCGTGACCTTGCACGAACAACAATTGATTATAATGTGTGGATTCATGACATAAGCACAAATCACCAACACAATTCTTAAAGTTGTTAACTGAGAACGAAGGGACGAATTTTTAAGGTTGAATTGATGTGATTTTGGGGATCGGCTGTGTTAGGGTTTTAGGATCTTTTGACTCGATACCATGTAGGAGGATAAATCTGTGTGTCATCCGAACAATATAAATAAATACAAGGAACTAGAGGTGAACATTTCGGGTTTTTTTTAAAACCGGTTCGGTTTTTTAACCGAACCGGTTTTAGTCAACCAGTCAAAAAACCGGTTTTGATTAAAACCGGTTCGGTTATAAACCAGTTTTTTCATATAAAAAATGCAAAATCGGTTCGGTTAGTCAACCGGTTTAACCGGTTTTTATGCAACCGGTTCGGTTTACAACCCGGGTCGGTCGATTTTTTTTAAACAGGTTACAAACAGCCGGTTCAGTTTGAAAGAAACAGGTTTCAAAAAAACCGGTTTCGGTTTTTTTTTCCCGGTTCTGTTCATGAACCGGTTTTTCTGTACACCTCTACAAGGGACCATCTAGATTTGGGCTTGAACCCAATACAATTATGGGTAAAATCCATAAATGCTTAATGTACTTTTAAAAAAAGACGCATTCTATATACTACACTTTTTTTATTGTTATTATTCTTATCCAACTCAAATTTTTTTTTCATTACACATACTTTATATAAATTTTAGTATGTAGAATGAGTCTTTTTGGAAATTACATTTAGCATTTATGGATTTTATCTTATGATTTTATATGCGTTTTTATACATGTTTTTATTTATTTTTATATAAAGTATGTGTAATGAAAAAAAAACTAGAGTTGGATAAGAATAATAACAATAAAAAAAGTATAGTATGTAGAATGAGTCTTTTTTGAAAGTACATTAAGCATTTATGGATTTTAGAATGAGTCTAATACGGGCTAACACATATTTCATGCGAGAACATTTGTTTTAATGACAAATTTTATTACTAACAATGTTTAAATTTTTTTTATTACTAACAAGACGCTAGGAGAAAAAAGCTTTACAAAGGATTAGTCCTCGCGAAAAGTTAAACGAGACTTGTTAGAAAAGGGGCAAAAGTAGAGGTGGAAATGAGCCAAGCCGCTCGTGAAAAGCTTAGGACCGGATCGGTAAAAAGCTCGAACGAGTCGAGCCTAAACGAGCTCGAGCCCGAGCTCGTTTATTAATCGAGCTCGAGCCCGCGCTTTACTTACAAAGTTCGATTGGGTTCGCGAGCCTTGGCGACACTAGAATATTTTAAGTATTAAACATATATAAAACGTTGTGCATTCGCATTATATGCGAGCTTATTAACGAACTCAATAACAAGCCTATTAACGAGCTCAAGCCAAGTTTTATTTTTTCACAACCAAAACGTATAAACGAGCCTAGCTCGAGCTGAGCCCGAACCTGTATAACATGTCACGAGTCAAACTCAATCTTAAAAAATAAGGCTCGAACCAAGCCGAGCACGAGCTTTATAAACTTAAACGAGCCAAGCTCGAATTCAGCTCGTTTCCACCCCTATATTTCAAAAGCAAACAAAAACATACTCTTAGAATGTCAAAATCAAAATATTGTATAAAAGCCAAGTTAAGTAAAGGTGAAAGGGACAGTAAGAAATAAAATAATTAGGGTTAACTAGTTCATGCATAATGGTATGTAGTGAGAATGGAATGAAGGTTTAAAGATTCTATCTTTTTTTTTAGAACGGCAACTATTATAAAACCAACTAGCAAGAAGCTAGAAAAAGAATTACAAAGAGATCAAATAGGGGTGTTGCAACCAACTATCCCAACTAAAAGTACAATTACATCTAGAAAGGCACCAAGTGAAAGAGCGCGAAACAATATCGTCAAAAATAACATCTTTACGAGGGGCTTTCGACGAGAAGAGCAACTGATTACGAAACATCCATACGCTCCACCAAGTTATATAAAGAACTCCTTCCAGCAAATCTTTAACTTTAGAGTTTAATCTGATGGAATTGAACCAATTAAGCCAATCAGCATATGAACCAAGGGGCGTCCATGATAGATTCCACCAGCGGTATACGAGCCTGACGATATCCGTAGCCAATCTGCAACTGAAGAACAAGTGCGAGGAATCTTCCTGAGCAGAGGAGCAAAGCGGACATAAAAGATCAGAAACTAAGACACCACGATGTTGTAAATTGGATCGAGTAGGCAACCGATCCAGGAAAACCTTCCAAAAAAACATTTATTTTTATTAGAACATATTTAACCCATCGAGTAGCAGTAGGGGCTTTCGGCAAGAAACATTCATCAAGAAGAATGCGAACATCTTTGACCCGAAAAACACCTTCCCCATTTAAATCCCACACCCATCTATCCTCCATATTAGACAACAATGTCCCTTCAATATATGTTTGAAGAAGAGCTAATTGAGAAGATTCAACCCCTCCTCTAACAGAACGACGAAGAGAAGAGGTAACCGAGAATTGCAGTTTATCAGTCACCGTACAATCTTTATTAATCTCCAAAGCATAAATTCGTGGAAACATAACACGAAGTTGAGTGTCACCAATCCAAACTTCATTCCAAAATTGCGTGCGCAAACCATTACCCACACGAATATGACAGTGAGAAATCAGGTCCACGCCACGATCTTTAAGCATATGCACCTCCCGAATAATGGATTTCCAAGTCGAGTAACGAAACGAGATAATTTATATAATGAGGAGCCATGCATAGACATGATGAGACGACACCACAACGAATTATCTCGTGATATGAATCTTCAAACCCATTTGAAAATGAGCGCCCTATTTAAAGCATAAAAACTTGAGACACCTAAACCTCCATACTTCTTGGACGCAAGAATGTTCTTTATTTTGTTACATCCAAAAATCTGGGAGTACCATCACTTGATATAAATAACTTTCTTATGTCAACTTATGTAAGTCAACATTTAAAGAAACCAAAATAAACAGTGGTACGGTATGTAAAAGATTTGCTACTTAAGAAAAGAATAGGAGCGTTTGTATATAATATGTATGGGTTACTAAAGTTAAACCGTCCTAAATTTATACTAAAATCACAGTTATGTGAAACGCGGTTCGCTTTGGTACACAATCATTAAACAGGATAGCGGTTCGCTAAGTCTCTGCATTTGATACGAAATGGGTAGGCTCATTTCAGTTTTTCTGGGTTCGTTTCCGTTCGATGTACCATATAATTTGATATGAAGTACCATATTATATTTGTACACATATTGATATTACTATAAATTTTAATAGGTAAATATGTTTATATATAACATTTACAAATTATAAGTACCGGCTTCTCATGACAACACTTTTTGTTGATATAAATAATGCCTAAAAACATTATTAATATTTATCGACATCCTTACGTTTTGATAATCACAAAATATAAAAACGTCAAATGTAAAATTAAACGTAAACAAGTATTTAGTAGTAAATATTCATTCCGACACTCTAATCACTTAAAGGTATGAATAAATAAATGCCTAATGCATTTTAAGATCAAAGGAAAATTTTATTTAACCTCATACTTTTATAAAATGTTGCAAACACTTTTATAAACTTTACAAAACATTTTCTACAATTAAAAGAAATGTTTTATTCAAAATAAATATTTTGAAATTCAAATTTTCGGACCTAAAACGGCTAGAAAAGTTCCAGAAAATCCCTCTACACAAAAGACAAACTAGGGAGCCCCTAGTCTAAGGCGGCCCCCTTAAATACACGGGCGGCCATTTAAGGGGACCGCCCATAGACTGACGCTCCTCCAGTTTGTCATATAAATACTGGACTTTTCTTCACAATTTTTTCACCTTTTGCACTTATTCTTTCTGCTCAAAACAACCCACATATCCTCTCTAAAATCCTTTGATCATCTAATTATAAAGCTTTGTTTCCAAGTGATCCAAGCTAAATTCCTCAAGTGCAAGAGAAGAATACTTTCATCATCAAGTGATGAAGTATTACACCTCAAGTGTATATTGCAATCTTGTTGTATCCATATCACATATTTGTAAATCAATTGTATATCTTATATTTGTGTGTAGTAGCTAAATCTTGGCGATCTTTGTAAGTATAGTTAGATCGTGGTGATCTTACCAAGTAGTGCTAGATAGTTGTGATATAAGTAGTGTGGTGAAGTGACGTCACAAAGTTGTGAAGAAGTCTTGAAGTTGTGAAGAAGTCGTGAAGTAATGAACAAGTCGTGAAGTTGTGTTGTGATAGATTGGTTCTAGCTAAGATTAGAAGTCGACATTTAGCTTTGTGTCGTAAATCGGTGTAAGCAACGTTGTGTACGGTTTTCTCCTCCATAAGGGAGTTTGTTGACATAGTGAAGAAACTCTCGAGTTGGGTGCTCGGGGAGTGGAGTAGGGCGAAGAGGTGCTTCGTTACCAAACCACTATAAATCATCGCGTTGTGGTTTGATTATTCTTACTCTTATCTCTTGTCTTACTTTATCATTTCATATCACAAAAAGTCGAATCTAAGTTTTACAAACAAACATAAACCTTAAATTAAAAAGCGGTAAACTATTCAACCCCTTATAGTTTTCCACGCTTTTGATTGTCTTTTATAATATGACCTATTCTGACTATGAATAGGAACGATATTTTGCAAATATAAATGGTTTAAATATGAAGGCTTTGCAAGAAATAAAAGCAAGCAATCAAACATAGAAGATTTATTGGGACGCATGTCTAAGAAATGAAGCACGTATAACTGTATAAGGTACTTCTAAATAATTAATAAAGGGTAGTTGTAAAGATACTTCTTAAAACATTATTCGTACTCTTTGATTTTTTTCGTTTGTTTTTTATAATTTTGTTTATATTATAAAACTGTGAAATGAAAAGTACGGAACAAAAATAAGTTTGACAAGTCAAAAGTATTAAACTGTCAAAAGTATGGAACAAAAACTGATAAAAAACTGTTAACTACTATAAATAAAGAGAAAAAAATATTTTTTATACTTTCTATTAGATAGGTATATTATATAAGTTGATCTAAGCCCGGTTGTAAACTTTGAGTTCATTAAAGTTCTAAAGTTTTATTATATTTATATCTATAAATATCGCATGATTAATAAATGAATCTTGACAGGCTATCTTCTAACACTTTCTACTGGGCCAAGGTTACTAATAACAGTACCCACTTAATAATTGTATTGCGTATTGCTTAGTGCAAACAACCGATGAGAATAAATTATAAGATGGTCGAAAAAAGCATTTATGATTTTCATGAAACAAACAAAATGGGTCCAAAAGTCACAAAACTCTGAATAACATGATGTGATGATGGTTTCCTTATTTTGTGGCTGGGAACACATACCTAATTTGCAACCTGTCCCCATTTCAATGTTTAGCCTCTCTTTTTTGTCTTGGTCCACAATTAACATAATCATACTTACAACTAAAAAGACTTAAAAAAACTTTTTTATTCTACTAGAGACTCTGTAATAGATTAAGGATATTCACATCCAAGATTCAAAAAGATCGGAAGTACTCTGGAAGCAACCTCTATACCATCGGGTAGAGGTAAAGTTATACATTTACATCTCATCTGTTTCATACTTCGCAGAAGATGAGACTGAGTACCACTGATTACATCCTAAATTCAAACTAATTAATCTTACATATTCTTGATTAAGAATTTATTAATTGTACACTAGTTTTGAAAGTTTAAATAGGACGAGGTATGGAAATTTGTCTTGCCTTGTGAACCATTCGAATCAACTTGAAAGGTTACAGGTCAAATTCTGATTTTTCCTTGCTTTCTCAGAAAATCCGATGTCTCGTAAATCTGCATTTGGTTTCTTAATTGTTATGTATATAAGAAACAAGATACCAATATGTTTATCTTTCAAGACTACTTTGATGATTCTTTTCTAATATAATATCATACAGCCGATAAACGCTTCAACGTACGCTTGGTATCCTATCATAGAATATATATCGATGGTTGGCAAAAGATGCATGAGATCGTCACCAATTTACACCTTTTGGAAAATATACCGATGGTTGCTAGAAGAGTTCCGCACGAAAAGACTAGTGCTACTATCTTAATCTACAATATGTTAATGAATCGATATAAAAGGATTGGAATATTAGCTTTAAGTTATAATATACTAATGAAAACATGACTTACAGATATTGATTCCAGAAGAGGTAAATACAAATCTAATGCCATTTGCAACTTGCAAGTTGTGGTGGACTAATAAACGAGTGTTCAACTATTAGGATTTATATTTGTCGTCACAACATCTTATTATATGCATAAACAAAGATTCAAAACTGTACTTGTAGAATTTTCGTGTAAATTTTAATATTTTTAGTCCATGAGTTGCACCTATTTCTAGATGATTACGCAAACATATGTGAATATCGAATCATATCTCTTGATTATATATAATTAACTATTTTAATAACATATAAAGTATCTTAATCTCAATAATGAAAGCTAAAGCTATGGTATTACTAATAAAATAATATCCTTAATAGTTGTATATTCAAACCTACTACTATTATTGATGCTTATACTTCAGATATTTTGCTCTAACTTATTTTATTATATTAAGCTTGCGTACTTAGAAAATAATTGCTAATCACTTTCGGATTTAGGTAGATTATTTTCACATTTGATAATCAATATAAAAAGGATAGTAGATCATCTGGAGGATTAATACAACTAATATCATATATTAAATATGTAGGATTAATTATTTGATCATTTTTATTTTAAACTTTTATATATTTAAGTATAATTCAACTTGATGAGCTTAGGTAGTGCACACGTCTTGATAGACATGTTCCCCGGAAACAAACCTAAGTTTAATCATGTTCTAATACTTTACACACATTAATGAAGTCATTATGTCACTACAAAAAAAAAGTTAGAATTCTCTACCGTATGTTTAACCGTGGACTTTTTTTTATATTGATAAAAAAATTGTCACATTTATATGTGTCAGAAATCTTTAAAAAAATAATCCACACATATAAGTGTGTACAATTACAACAAAGCTACACTTAAAAGTGAAGAATTTTTTTTATTAAAACGCCACACTTATTAGTGTAGACATTTTGACACTTTTCCACACTTTTAGGTGTGAATATTTAACAATGTTTACATGTTTTGTAATTTTGCCACACTTTTAGGTGTGGACATTCAAAGAATGTTTCCACACTTTTAACTATAGGCATTTTGATAATATTTCCACACTTATATGTGTAGGAAAATTTGTCACACACATTATTACCGCATATAGCAAAGTGTAGCCATTATAATTTCTCACATTTTAAGCGTGGACATTTAACCTTAAAAATATAGATAATTCAACTAATTTTTTGTAGTGTGTTAATAAATAAATAAAAATGAGATTGTATAGATTTTCAATAGCACCTAACTCTTTTTTATAACAAGAAAAACCATTGTCTGAAAAAAATGATCTGAAGTTAATCATGTAAGTTGAGTCGATGGTCTTAGTCGGCACGTTTAAACCGTTTAATACGCTCTAGGTTTAATAAGTTTTTTGATGTTCATGAAAGAGCTAGTTGTTGTATGTCCGCGTATATACCGGACGGGCCCCATATCCGAACGGGTCAGACGGGTTCGGACGGGCGCACTACATCAACCCGAAAGAAGACAAAACGTTAGACTCGATAAAGAGGGACGCCTCTTCAAACCGTTGGACAATAACAAACACTTATGCAACATCGCTATCCCGGGAATTAAGGGGCGATGTCTCCAAGGATTACCGACACACATGGCAAAAGCTAGGCATAGGTCGTCTCGTTCATTCCCAATGTGTCAAGAACAGTACTTTCAAACAGTACTTCAAGTAGTATAAATACCCCATCATTTACTGCTTGAGGGGTAGGTTTTTCAACCACACACTCACATTTACCACTCATAGCCCTTTCGGCTCTTACAAAGGTACTTACTTTCACGCCCGAGCTTGGTCCTGGGTCAACACCCGGGGCGAGCTAACGGGTTTTCTGTCTTACTTTCAGATATTTAGGTGGATTACTCGTCTAGAAGCGTGGGACTCTCCTACTTCCTCTAGAACGGTAAATTACTTAAACAAATTGGCGCCATCCGTGGGACCCTGATCTTATCTACCAAGAATGACTAGTCCCGCTAGAGGTGGAGCTCCGGAGGGTCAAGACGACCGAGAAGGAACTCCCCCTCTAACAAAAGAACAAATCGAAGGACACATATCCGCCATGAAGTCTATAATCAAAGATCATAACAAGCGAAACAAAGCTAACCCGATACGGCTGAACTTCGAGATAGAAGACCAAGACCCCAATGAAGATCGCATTGTGAAGGGAAAGGAGATTGATGATGAAGATCTAAGTAAGCCTTTCAAAGAAACATTAAGGACGCCCTTCACGCGGAGAATAATCGAATTCTCCGGTCCAGAATATAGCATGCCAACCAACATCGCACTATACGACGGGTCCACTGATCCAGCAGACCATTTGAATCGTTTTGTGGGGGCTGCGAACTCAGGGGAATGGCCCATGCCGGTATGGTGCCGAATGTTTCAGCAAACACTGGACGGATCAGCCAGGGGATGGTTCGAGAGCCTTTCCCCCAATAGCATAGATGAATGGTGGAGATTGAGAGAGGCTTTCACCACTAGATATTCAACCAGGAAAGCGTGTTATAAAGAACCTCACGAAATCACCAAGATAGTGAGGAAGGCCAATGAAACCCTAACGGCATTCAAGGAAAGATGGACTGTGGAGACAGGATTCATCATTGGTGTCCCAGAAGTTATGAAGATTTCATCATTCATGGACTCTGTTAAGTCCCCCGAATTAGCCAAGCGTTTTGCTAGTAATGTGCCCAAGACGGTCAATGAAATGATGAAACGTTTAGACGAATTTGTAAGGGCCGAGGAGGCATACGCCCTTGCGGAATTGCCGCCCGGGGAATCACGAGACATCCATCGTCGATTGTCTTTTCCGGCAGGATCACGAGACATCCATCAACGACTGACTTTTCCAGCTTCCAGAAGAGACGACCGAGATGGTCGGAACAGCCCGGGAAAAGATTTCCGAAAGGGCGACTATAGAAATTCTTACAAGGTCAGAGACAACTTCAATACAGGAAGACACAGAGATTACAGAGCTCCATACCCCCAAAGGGAGCAAACAAACAGAGCTGTACCGGTACTTTCATTAGATTCCTTGACAAAATGCCCTAAAGAAATACTGGCAACAGAAACGCAACTGCAGTTACCACCACCAAGACCTGTGGCTAATCCGTTAAGGACGGGCGACCCGGACAAATATTGTGATTATCACCAGGATAAGGGTCATCACACAAATGACTGTATCCAATTAAGAAAGCAACTAGAAATCGCCTTAGAATCGGGAAAGCTGAATCACTTGATGAAAGACCTGAGGCAGAGGGTGGAAAGGAGACAAAACAGAAACCCTCCAGTACAGAAGGTAATTAACATGGTCAACGTTCACTCTTCTAAAAAGAAGAAACGAAAGGACCGCGAAGCAACGGAGTCTTGGATGAACACCCCTATCTCTTTCCCGCCAATTATGACGGATGATGCGTCGGACGAACCACTGATAATAGAAGCAGAGGTTGAAGGATATCTCGTAAGGCGGGTCTATGTGGACGAAGGGTCATCAGTGGAAGTCATGTTCGAACATTGCTTCGAGAACCTTCCGGAGAAGGTGAAGGCCGGACTCAGGGAAACTAGAACTGATTTGGTGGGTTTCGCAGGGGAGGTATCGAAACCTTTGGGAAAAATTGACCTGGAAGTATGCTTCGGGAATGAAGGGTTGAGCCGGAGGACATCAATGAAATTCATAATCATCCGCGCACCATCCCCTTACAATGTAATACTGGGGAGACCAGGCCTGAAGATACTACATGCCATCCCATCAACTATTCATTCAATGATCAAATTTCCAACTCCAAAGGGAATAGCTACTTTGATCGCTCGAACAATCACAATTGCTGAATGCCGAAAAAGAGAAGAGAAGCAGATGATAAGGGAAGAAACGCCCCAAGAAGAGGAGGGCGTGGATGTTACCGAGCAAATAATTGTCAACCCCAGCTTTCCCGACCAAATGGTCACCATTGGAGGAAGACTCTCCAAGGGCTGTAAGGAGCAACTGAAAACTCTTCTGAAAGGCAACATGGAGGTGTTCGCTTGGGAACCTGCCGACATGACTGGGGTACCTCGAAAGGTCATAGAGCACGCTCTCAATGTAAACCCCTCCCTCGATCCAGTATGTCAAAAGAGAAGAACCTTCTCTCCAGAAAAAAGCAGGGCAGTTACCAAGGAAGTAATCGAATGGATCAAAGCAGGGATAGTCCGTCCGGTCAAATACTCGACATATATCTCCAACCCAGTTTTAGTCAAGAAGTGTGACGGATCTTGGAGAATGTGCATCGATTTCAAAAACCTGAACTCGGCATGTCCAAAGGATTATTATCCCTTACCCAACATAGACTGCAAAGTTGAAGCCGTTATGGGTTTCAAATATAAGTGTTTCTTGGATGCCTACAAAGGGTATCATTAAATCCAAATGGCAAAAGAGGACAAAGAAAAAACAGCTTTCTACACAGAGCAAGGAACGTATTGTTATACAAAGATGTCGTTCGGCCTAAAGAACGCAGGGGCCACCTATCAAAGACTGGTAGACTCGACCTTCCAAAACCAGATAGGAAGAAACCTGGAAGCATACGTAGATGATATGGTAATCAAAAGTAAAGAAGAGGCAAGTCTCTTGGCTGATATAGCAGAGACATTTGAAAGCTTGAGGACAATAAATATGAAGCTAAATTCCAAAAAATGTTCGTTCGGAGTAGAGGAAGGCAAATTTTTGGGGTACATGGTCACTTCGGAGGGAATCCGGGCGAATCCTAAAAAGACGAAAGCTATATCAGATCTTCAATCTCCTAAAACATTGAAGGAGATACAAAGCCACAGCGGGAAACTAGCTTCTTTAAATCGTTTCTTGGCCAAATCAGCCGAAAGGGCCCTCCCTTTATTCAATACACTCAAAAATATAACAAAGGAGAACAAGCACGAGTACCGATGGACCCCAGAGGCAGAGGAGGCATTTCAACAGATGAAGAGACTGATCATGTCACTTCCGTCGCTGACACCACCTTTCTCGAAAGAGACGTTGTACGCATACCTAGCGGTATCTAGGGAGGCGGTCTCCGCAGTACTTTTGATGGACCGGAATGGAAGGCAATGTCCCGTACAATATGTGAGTAGAACACTAAACGAAGCAGAGAGGAACTACTCCCCTCTGGAGAAATTGGCTCTTTCTTTAGTTAACATGACCATAAGGCTAAGGAGATATTTTGAAGCTCATCCGGTAAAAGTCATCACGGACCAGCCAATCAAAAACATACTTAGTAGGACGGAAGCTTCGGGGAAGCTAGCAAAATATGCAGTGGAGATAGGAACATACAAAATCTCCTTCATACCGCGGAATGCAGTAAAAGGTCAAGTCCTAGCAGATTTCCTTTCGGACGCCCCAAATAGAGAAAGGGAAGATGAATATTTTCGGAGACCGGAGATCTCTCCAGAGATAGGCGACACAGAGGCATGGACCCTTTACACCGATGGGGCATCCAGTTCAAAAGGCTCAGGAGCCGGTCTTATTTTAACTGGACCTAGTGGAGTGGAATATACTTATGCCCTTCAGTTAACATTTGCCAGCACAAATAACGAGGCAGAATATGAGGCTCTCCTAGCAGGGCTACGTATAGCACGAATGATGAATGTCCTATGGATAGAGGTTAAGGTAGATTCCAAGCTCGTGGCCAGTCAGATTAATGGAATGTACGAAGCTAGTAACGGTTCAATGATCAAATACCTAGCCAAAGCTAGAAAGTACATCTCCGAATTTAAGACCTTCTCCATTGAAAACATACCAAGAGAAAATAATCAGAAGGCCGATGTATTGAGCAAGCTAGCTACCATGCCGTTCCACAACCTTACCAAAGAGATATTGGTCGAGGTCCTGAATGAACGGTCAACGGAGGTCCAAGAAGTACAGACTATAGTAGAAGAGGAGGGCGATAACTGGATGACTCCCATCATCAAATACTTGGAGGAAGGCATAGTACCATCCGATAACAACGAGGCACGAGCTCTGCGTGCCAAGATAGGCCAATATACAATGTAGTCAGGAGTCCTATTCAAAACGAGGGTATTTGATTCCTATGTTGCGATGTGTAGGACCTCTTCAAGCAAATTATGTCATTCAGGAAATTCACATGGGATCTTGCGGAATGCATGTGGGTCCTAGAGCGGTAGTAAGGAAGGCAATGAGATAAGGTTATTATTGGCCCACCTTGCATGCAGACGCTAAGACAGAGGTAGATAAGTGTGACTCATGCCAGATTCACTCCCCGATACCGAGACTTCCGAAAACGTTCATGACTTCCATTATGGCCCCATGACCTTTCTATCAGTAGGGAATGGACATACTTGGTCCGTTAACTCTGGCCAGAGGAGGAGCTAAGTTCGTAATTGTGGCCATTGATTACTTCACCAAGTGGGTAGAGGCAAAGCCGCTGGTCAAGATAACGGGCAAGGAGATAATCCGTTTCGTGATGGACAACATCATATGCAGATATGGTCTCCCAAGAATCATTGTCACAGACAATGGGGCACAACTAGTAAGCGACCCCTTCAAAAGTTGGTGTAAAAGGTTTGAGATCCAACAGATGAATACAGCGGTAGCTCATCCGCAGGCTAACAGTTTAGTCGAAAGGGCAAACCGAAGCCTTATGGAAGGAATCAAAACCAGGTTAGGAAGGGAAAAGGCAGGATGGGTAGATGAATTACCGAATGTATTATGGGCCCACCGCACTTCAATCAAGCAAAGCAATGGCGAGACTCCCTTCAGCCTGACCTACGGGAGTGAAGCGGTTATCCCGGCAGAAATAGGCATGCCGTCCTACCGAACGTTGATGATTAGGGAGGAGTTCAACGAAGAAGAGCAACGTTTGAACCTGGACTTACTACAGGAATGAAGGGAAACAGCCGCCATACGAGAAGCCAGATACAAGTCAAAGATGGAACAGTACTACAACAAGAAAGTACGCCCAGTGGGATTTAGGCCAGGAGAGTTTGTGTATCGAAGGAATGAGGCAAGCAGAGTGGAGGATCAAGGGAAGCTGGGTCCCAAATGGGAAGGCCCATACAGGGTTACAGAAGCGTTCGAGAATGGCTCTTACAAGTTGCAAACAATGGAGGACAAGATAGTTCCTCGGACTTGGCACGCGATCAACTTACGCAAATGCTATTTGTAGGTTTTTATGAGTTCTGTATCTCTATACGTTATATTTAACTAGTGAATGTGATAGCTCGTACTCCAAATTTCAATGGGGAGAGCAATTTTCCGATGAATGATTGTTATAACCATTGGATATAGCAAACCCACAGACAACTAAGTCACAGGGACTAATAAACCATACCGAAGGGCCTAGCCCCCCCGGATATAGTAAACCCACAGACAACTGTCACAGGGACTAATAAATCATACCGAAGGGCTTAGCCCCTCCGGATATGGAAAACCCACAGACAACTAAGTCACAGGGACTAATAAACCATTCCGAAGGGCTTAGCCCCTTCAGATATGGAAAACCCACAGACAACTAAGTCACAGGGACTAATAAACCATTCCGAAGGGCCTAACCCCCTCGAACATGGTAAACCCACAGACAACTAAGTCATAGGGACTAATAAATCATACCAAAGGGCTTAGCCCCTCCGGATATGGAAAACCCAGACAACTCACAGGGATTAATAAACCATTCCGAAGGGCTTAGCCCCTCCGGATATGGAAAACCCACAGACAACTAAGTCACAGGGACTAATAAACCATTCCGAAGGGCTTAGCCCCTCTGGATATGGAAAACCCACAGACAACTAAGTCACAGGGACTAATAAACCATTCCGAAGGGCCTAGCCCCTCCGGATATGGTAAACCCACAGACAACTAAGTCACAGGGACTAATAAATCATACCAAAGGGCTTAGCCCCTCCGGATATAGGGCCCGCCCCTTCGGACATAATAAATCCGGACCCGTCCCAGGGACTGGTCAGGCGAAGGGGTTTAGTCCGGCCGAACAAGACAGACCTGCAGATAATGGTTATAATCATAAATAAAATCCTAGTGACCGTAAAATTGCCAAGAGGCGCATGAAAATAAGACATACTAGATAAGGAGAGGCACAGCAAGACAAGGCACAACAAAAAGTATGTAAAGCATAATAGAAGAAAGTCCGCAGCAGACTTTCGACAAAGTAACACAATGTTTTGAAGTAATCAAAAGTGCACCTACTTATTACATATATGTCCACACAGAAATATCTATTACACATTAGCCCCTTGGGGGCACAGATTTAGAACTATCAGGAGCTTGGGAGGATGGATTAGCTTTTGTCGGGGCGTCTTGGGGAGGAGGAGCAGGATACATCTTCAGGAGCTCCTGGACGGTCCGACGAGGAAGACCGGAAATCTTTTCTACGAAAGGATATGTCTTGGTAAAAAGCTTGTCATACTCGACAGTCATCCTTGTATCTGAGTGAGGATCAAAACCTTGGACCTCCCTCAATACATCCATAAGGTCCTCCTCAGACCGTTTCACAGCTAAGCCTTTGGCCCACCCGGCCTGAATGGCTAAGTTAAAAGGAATAGACAAGCTCTCCTTATACTCATGGCTGTTCAAAAGACGCCTGACAACTGTAGGAAGGAGCTTCCCAATGGAATCAGTTTTTTCTTTCTCAAGGTACCCAAGCTTAGACACAAGCCTCTCATTCTCAACAGCCCTCTCGTTGGATACCCGGTCGGAAAAGACCAAAGCGGAATCTTTCCTAGCAAGTTCAGCTTCCAATTCCTTAATGTGAGAGGCTTGGTCAGCATTAACAGCCCTCAACTCATCTCTCTCCCGCTCAGCACTAATCAACTTCTCCGCACAACCGGCATGTTCTCCTCGGACTTGCTGATGTCTGTTGGACAAAGTGTTGTATAAGTTAGACACATGGGTAAAGTCCGTCCGGGTGCTCACAAGCTGCCTAGTCACATCTTCACATCTTTCTTTCAGGGCTAGATGGGCATCATAAAGAGCTTCAAATCGAAGGAGAGCATCAGTTTGAGCCATGGCCCCTCGGGCAATACTAAACCAAGCCCTTTCCATGGCAGTATTATTGTCATAAGCATTCATCTCCTCTCTAACAGCAGGGGGAGCCAAATGTGTCAACAATTCCCTGCATTCCTCAGGAGTGTCCACTCGAGACCTTCGGTGGATGGTCCATTCGGGAACATAAACAGAACCAGGACGGGAGGACTCAGCTCCATCGGCAGGATCTCCTAACAAATAAAACCAAGTTAGGAAAATACACAAAGGCATACGCAAGAAAAGAAATCTCGAAGGATATACAAACATACCAGCTAGGTTAGAGCGGACCACGGGAACAAGGTCTTAGACAGTCGTCTTTTCAGGATTCAGAGCAGGAATGGGACTCTCAGTCAGCCTGGTCTCATCGGCAGGATGAGCCTCAACCGTCTCTCCACGTCCTCTTGACTCACCAAAGCTCTCGTCGTGATCTACAGTATGATTATGAGTGGTGTTAGCAGAATCGTGAGGAGGGATGCTGACATGTTCATCTTCTCGAGACTCAGCAGTTCCCGCATCGTCAACATCTTTTAGCAAGAAGGAGGGATCGGGTGCAACGGTTCGAAGAGGACTCGCGGAAGAGGCCTCCTCAGTAGAATCCTCCTCCTCAGCACGGACAACAGAAACCTTACGCCTCTTCGGCTTCCCTTTCGAACCACCCTCACCACCAGCAGCTCTTTTTCTCTCAGCTCGCTTCTTAGCGGCCGCACGGGCTTTCCTTTCCCTAATAGCAACAATTTTGGGATCAGGAATTTCCACTTCCTTCAACCGGGCAGTCTTTTCCGGAAGAGATCGGTTAACAGGTAAAGGACCAGTGGTATGTGAGGTAATAGCATCTCGAGAAGAAAAGGCATCACCCTGTTCGATAGTAGCACCATCCAAGAAGGGAAATCGTAGATACTCAGACATCGTGACAACTGCAAAGGGAGAAAAATGATTCAGGAAAAAGAAAAAGCATACCCCCCAACAAGAAAAAGGGGAAGGGGCCATAAATAAATAATAATGGGTCATTACCATTCCCTTCGGTATCTTTGAAAATTGGAAGAAATCCAGAGAACTCCCAAGTGGTGGCCAACCCGGCGTGAAAAAGTAATCCGGAAGGTACGGGCCTAATGTCGATGCTTTGATTGGTCAATGTCACAACATCAGAGGCGCGGAAGCCATCGGTAGGAAGAAGATCATGTATGTCAGAATCGTGATGCCTCCAAGCCATAGCCTGAGGAATAGCTCTTCGATCTAGAAAGAAAAACCTTTTCTTCCACCCTTTTAAATCGGAAAAGGTCTCGTTTAAAATCTTCCCACCGGATCTCGGACCAACCCTCCTCTCAAAGGTAAACCAATCCCCTTGTTTGCTGATTTTATAAAATACACGGAATAAGTTCACCGAAGGGACAATGTGTAGACTCTGACAATATAACTCGAACAGGGTCAGCCGAGTCAACCCTATAGGTATTAACTGAGAGATGTGCACGCGAAAGTGGTCAAGCACAGCCAAAAGAAGGGTGGAAAAAGGCACCCTAACACCAGAAAACTCAAAATATTGTTCGTAAAGACCTATACAGTCATCCGGTAACTTATCCATAGTCCATTCGGCAGTAAGGGCCACCGGGTGCAAATCTAGAGGAATGTTATGCTTGAAGGCCAAAGCCTTTACATCCTTGGCAGTCATGGTAGATGAGTAGGAATGCATGTCAGATTTAACAGGCGGGACGACCTCCACGTTTTGATCCTCTTCGGACATTTTCAAAGATACCGGAGGGGACAAATTATCAAAAATGCAAAGGGAGGAGTATATACCTGAAAACGCGAAGAGCAAAAAGAAGAAGAGACGTTCGGCTCAAGATTTTACACGCAGTAAAAAGAAGCGGTGGGCTATTTATAGGCAAAGCATTGGGCTTTGGGCCATGGCAACATGTCACACAGCTGGCAAAGCCCAATCTCGACCCTCCGTCGCAAGGTGCATGCCACGCGTACGTCTCAGATGAAAAGGGACGAAAGCAAGTAATGAATTTTAACCCACTGTAATTATGGGTTTTGTCCCATATTCATCAAGGAAGGCGTAAAAAAAAGGGGGAGAGAGGAAAGAGATGAAAACGGAGAAGACGAAAATTTCGGTCCTTTCAACTGAGCACTTTTAAGTATCACTGTAATAGTTTGCGACTATTAAAGTCATACTGGGGGGGACATGTCCGCGTATATACCGGACGGGCTCCATATCCAAATGGGTCGTACGGGTCCGGACGGGCGTACTACATCAACCCGAAAGAAGACAAAACGTTAGACTCGATAAAGAAGGACACATCTTCAAACTGTTGGACAATAATAAGCACTTAAGCAACATCGCTATCCCGAGAATTAAGGAGCGATGTCTCCAAGGAGTACCGACACCCAAGGCAAAGGCTAGGCATAGGTCGTCTCCTTCATTCCCAAGGTGTCAAGAACAGTATTTCCAAACAGTACTTCAAGTAGTATAAATACCCAAGCATTTACTACTTGAGGGAGCAGCACTGATTACACCACACATACATTTATTACTCATAGCCCCTTCGGCTCTTACAAAAGTACTTACTTTCACGCCCGAGCTTGGTCCTGGGTCAACACCCGGGGCAAGCTAACGGGTTTTCTGTCTTACTTTTAGATACTTAGGTGGATTACTCGTCTAGAAGCGTGGGAACTCTCCTATTTCCTCTAGAACGGTAAATTACTTAAACATCTTACTCTCGGACTCTTGGGTGTTGATTCAAGTAATTATCAAAGGTAATTTTATGTACTCCATATTCTATTTGATTCTATTCAGTCAAGGTATTGGCTACCCGCACCGGTGAGGCATAACTAACGTATGGGTTTTAACAACAATACTGTGGGTGCGTTTGTTACGAGGGATTTGGCATGGGGATAGGACATAGAGTTAAATTTATTGTTTGTTATGGATGAATGACTTTTGAATTTAATGATTATAGTTAAGGGACAATTTCATATTTCCCTAATAATTTCATATTAAGGGTTAGACAAAACCAGAGTACATGGTTGAGATTTGTTTATTTCTTTGACAAAGTGGGCCTTGTTATAGTTTCAATTTCAACTATTCATCTTTTTTTATTAGTTTTTTTTTCTATTTAATCATTATTATCTTTTAATTTGAAGTCTTATAACAACTTATTAAATCTAAATAATTTATGTTTTTATAATATATTTTCTCTTTTCAACATCAAATCAAATCAAAATCCATGTCATAATTCAAATCTAAATCTAAATCCTAAACTCGTTTATAATCAAACGGGCCCTATGTATTGTATGTATTTCACATAGGTGGATGAGAGAAGTGAAAATAGGTTAATAAATGTTATTCATCCACAAGTGCTTGAAAGTTTTTTATTAGGTTTTTGGAGGAACTAGTTGATGATTAATTTTGTTTATATTAATACATTTTACTAAATAGCGGTATGCTCTTAAAAACATGTAGAGAAGTGCACGACTCTCAATAGTCGCTATTTACTATTTTTATCTCTCTCCCACTTCTATCTTCTCTTCCGGAATACTCCATATTTACTTTTTTTTGTCTCTCTCCCACTTCTATCTTCTCTTTCGACAATATTTACTATGTCACACCTTACTCCACTTCTGGTGCTCTCTCTCTCAGTAAGTCTCTGCATGGTTATTGGGTTTTTGCGGATGACGATGCATTTTACTAAGGGTTTTTTTAGATTAGGGTTTTCAATTAATTTACGGTTTTTTTCGTAGGATATGTAATGTGTTAAAATCAAGTAGGTTTTTGTTTTAATTTAGGGTTTTTTTAATTAATTTAGGGTTTTTATTGTAGGATATGTAATGTGTTAAAATCAATTAGGGGTTTTCTTGGTGCAACATTGACTAGGATCTCCTTTATGTTTTAATGATGACAAATAAACATTCGCGAAACGTAAAATAACAAACGATATCCAAAATCCGAAAAACAAATTTGTGAAACTGGCGCGCTGGAACGCGTCAGCGCGTAGCTAGCGCGCCACTCGCGAAGTCCGTTTTTACGGATTTTGCAATGTCAGCTTTCCACTTACCTGACATATGTGGAAACTTTAATAATGGTATGTATATGATATTTGAGCATTCAAGAATACTCCAAATGAGGTTTAGACTTAAAGAGGAGCAAAAACGAATCCTCTCGTTTTTTAACAAAACGCTAACTCAATTCTTTTATCAAACGCCTCTAGCCAAGGCCGAAACTTCTTTCTAAACCTAGTATAAACATACTTTCAATATGCCATAAAACAAAAGTATTCATTTGACCTTGATCCGGATTTACGTTGATCCTAATCATGTAACAAGTCTTACTTCCTTATTGGCCAAACTAAGTCAAATATCACTTTGCGTAAACGCATCCTTTCTCGTTATGGGATATGTTTTACTTAAGATGCAAAGCACTTAGCTTGAATGCATCAGAATAATTAGTGATCACATCCATTGTTGATTATCATGTATTAAAGTCTAAATGACTGATTGAGCTTGTCGTATTTGGAAGTAGATTATGCTTTGGATTTTGTCACTTCCCACACATACAAAATGTTTTACAAACTCACACATTCTTCTAGGATTCCTTAATACCACACTTCTATATCACTTCCCACTTCCACACTCCTTAATCATTTATTAAACCCTTCTATTATCCCAAATATTATCCAAATCACAACAATAAGAATAAGCAAAAACTAGAAAAGAGAGAGATGAAAATGAAAGATTATATTAGAGAGAGAAAGAAGGGTGGGAGGTTACACACATGTTTTAGACATTCATATGAATGACCAACACCCTCTCCATTTGTGGAGAGGGTTCATTTTATACCATATGCCTTCACTTAAGACACATGGGCTTCTTCTTGTGTCGGGCTTGGCTTAACTTGGGCTTTGAGCCTGAAACACTGACAATATTAGATTACAATCTAAACCCGTTAATACCCGACTAGCCTATTACATTACATGACCTAATTTGACTTAATAAGACCGATAACTTTCTTGTTTGACTTAATATAATTAAGGCTAACAATCTTCCCCAATGTTGAGGTCTTCTTTCATCTCCCCAACGTTGACATTCTTGATGGAGGTTATCTTGATTTGACTTTATCTTCCTCAATGTTGAAGATATGACGTTTGAGCTTTGCCTACTTTGGTCTTGTCTTGGTCTTTTCTTGTTTGTAATGGCTTTGTTCATTCATGCTACGTGATCTTGATCTTGAGCCTTCGTCTTTTGACTATGAGTTCTTGAGATCTTAATCTTACATCATTTCCTTATCTTGAATCATCTTGATTTGACCTTCTTGATCATCTTGTGCTCTTGACCAACATGCTCATACTTGTTACATTCTTGTTTGACTTATATGATCATAAGACTAACAATCTTCCCCAATAGACAATTCTTTATTTGACGTTAAGGATCTTTAATGGTGAGGAAGTTTAGAATCAATGGTCTTGTTGTTGAATGATTGACTTTGAAAGCTTGAGTATGAGCATGTGGTTTATGAATCCGACTTTACTGGAATGAGACTACAACACCGTCGTCTAATCCTGAAATAAGACAGTTAGCAATAAAAGATGAATTTGGCTTTATCATTCATCTTGAGTTCGGTTGCATTAACCTTCGGTTCTATGAGGACCGACCTGTGATCAGGTAGGTTCAATTTGAAAGAACCTCCTTGATAGGATTTCCAGCTTCAAGCGTAGGATCTTCTAACACAGATGTATTAGATTTACCATGCTTGCATGTTCTCATTAACGGAATGTCTCAAAGCAGACAACACGATAAGAGTGAATCAGATAGTTGCTATATTTCTGATTAAGTCGTCAATTCATATACTGGACCAAATCGATATCTAGTTGTCACAAGTTCGATTCATATAGAATCTTACAAGTCACCTACCAAGAGCTTGTTTGATGTTGGCTCAAGCAGAATTTCCATCTTTATTGTGAATACTTAAGTATCACTCGGTGTTCTGGCAAGATCTCAAGGATAATGCGTAGGACTCTTTGTTACAACTTATGAACTTTATGGTGTTCAACAAGTGTATCTTGACATTGTGTCCTAACAAGATTTATAATTTGATCTCTCTTGGCTCTAGACTTGATTTGTGCACTTTGGTTTAGTAATCAGAGGCTGGAGCAGACTGCCACCTATTCAATATCAACAATCTCGGAGTGAGATGTCAATAGATAATGTGTGTATCTCCGTGACAAATGAGACAAGTTTCTTTTAAGAGAAACTCGAATGGCTAGGAAGGGTTGTGCATTGCATCACTGGGTCCATGACGACTTTCTTCAACATCAACAATCATCATTGTAATTTTGATAGATTATGTATTAACCCAGTTTCTGCCTAAGTTGTGTGGAGGGCTACTTTGTTTTCACCCTTATCATACATAACTTTTTATTCTTCAACCCATTCAAATGCTTAACCAAGACAACCTCACTAACACCCTTGTTGTTATTGATCTAGTGTTACTCAACCTTAGCCGGCCATTGATTTTAAATTATTATTTTTTTAATTAATTTTTTTTAATTCTTCAACCCCTTCAATGCTTACCAAGACATCATCACTAACACCTTGTTGTGATTGTTCTAGTGTTAGCTCAACCTTAGCCGGCATTATTCCCTTATTCTCATTCATCTCTAATCATACCTAAGGACTTCTATTCTAACTATGGAATGTCCATGGGTAGATCCCTCCAGTTCTGGTTGGATCATAGGACTTATACCTAACCTTAACCACCTTATGACTTCATCGACGTCGTGAGATTAATTGGTTGTTGGGTATAGAGATCGAACCATAAAACCATTGATACAGACATTTTAAAATACTCCCCCTACACATGTGCTCCGAGATTCGAAATTGTTTTGCACATGAAGGAAAGAGTTGCACTTAGAGTCTTAAAGATCACATTCTTCTATATCACATTTTAATCACATTTTCTCCCCTTATTTTAAATAATAAAACATTTAGTATTTGAAATACCAATTGATTAAAATTTATGACATGAAAAATTCCATGGGGAGAAAAATTATACCATGATATTGCATGAATTCATTTTTCTGATAGCTCCCCTTCAACATAGTATGTGGGATACCACTAATTTTTAAAACTTGACATTACAAGGAAAAAATGATATGACACCACAAATATGTTGAAGACGGAGTGAGATGCCTTAGTGAACAATGTATATTATTAATTGACATTATAATTTCCACATTGTTTTAAAAGCTCCCCCTCAGAAATTGATTCACTTGTTACGATGACATTGTAAGTACCACAATTTTTTAAACTTATTTGAGGAAGGGAGTGTTGAACACACAATTTTAACAAATACCACTTTTTATGGAAAGATACCACAAATTATATTGTAGACAATTTGACATTGAAAGTTCTTTTTGAAAATTGTGTTCAACGATTTTTAAAAACCATGATAGAAGACTTCTCTTCTATTTGTAGAGTAAGTGCACTGAAGCATACACTTCCCTATTACATTCGGGTCTGAGTTATGCACTGAAATGTACATAAGTCATAAAGAAAAATTAGAAATGACATGTTTTGAAAGCATTTGAACTCTTGCTCGAACTTCATTTACACACCCGTGTCAATGTTAATCGACATTTCTAGGTACGTAAATGTTATCGATTCCAAGAGACATGTCGAGAGGATTCTTTTTGGCATTTTTGAAATTTTTGAAATTTTCTGATTTTATATTTTGTTTTTCTAGATTTTATATTTTTCTATTTCTTTTTGTTGGTTTTATGTTTTTGTATTTTCTTTTTCAAAAATACTTATAAATCAAAATAAAGAGAAAAATAAAAATATTTACAAATTCAAAGTTTCCATCAGCAGTGACATTTGTTGCTAAAGTTGAAGTAGACGAAGTTGAATCTCGTCGTTGTTGACTTTTAACGGATTCATCAGCAGTAGTAACATCAGAAGACTTTGAAACAACTTGATTTACTTCATTGAAATATTCGTCGAACGAGGGAACGAATAGACTTTCCAACTCTATCATTGACGTCATAACTATCATATGATGCTGTAGGAACTTTTGTTGACATTATAATGCGAGGCTTGAACCGTTGTGTTCAAACATCATTTGACATTAAGTTTTGAGGCTTGAACTGTTGTGTTCAAACGTCATTCTTTTGATCAGTTGTGAACCCCTTGTAACACTGGTTTATCATATATCATTCTTTTCAGCAACTAGACTATGAGATTTTCCTTTTTGACATTATATGATGTACCTACACTTAAATCAATACTTTGTTTCTTCTGAACATTGATTGATGTACCTGCACTTAAATCCAGAGTTTGTTTGCATTTATGAATTTTAGAAATATCTACATTGGAACCATGTGAGGGTTCACTGTCAGCTTTGCTTGTGCAAGAAGTGAATATCTTTCCCATAGGAACCCACCTAAAACCAATAGTATTGAGAATTCTACCCGTTGGTTTCCACCTAATATCAGATCTAGGAGACATTTTCTCATATACAAGGGAAGACTTATTAGGAGAAAACCTATGTCCTATAAAGATCTGCCTACCAGGTTGTTGAGTATGACTCTTCTGTTCTACGGGTTTGTTACTATTTTTAGTCTTATGGGATTTAATCTTACGTGAATTCACTTCCTTCAGGAGTTTTGTTATACATTTATCATGATTTGCATTAAAGACACACTTATGACATGTAGAACAAACAAAGTGTTTGGAGTCAAAAAAGGACTAGAATTCCTAGAGTGATATACTAGTGGCATAACATTTGACGTTACACAACTACTCTTAGATGCATGCAAACTCCTAGTTGTTTAATTGTTGCTCCTAGGTTTTGGTTTGCTACCATTAGTAGTGTTTTGTAGCCTAGTAGAATGCATCACACTAGAGTTTGAATTCCTATCTTTTTCTTGTGTCTTTTTCTTAGCTTCTTCTAGATAGTAATTATGAACCATGTCATTTGAACTAAATCTTGGCACGTTCTTAGAACTATTCCTAGATTCACTAGATGCAATCACGTGATTAGGTTTTGCAAAAGCATATTCTCTTCCTTTAGGCAAATAATGTTGAGTGACTGGTTTTGACAAATTGTTATTCACATCAACTTGAGAGGCAAACCATGGTTTTGAAATTTTAGGCCGTTCAGATTTAAACGCATTCGGTTGTCTAACAACTGATTGGTATCTGAGTGGTTGTAAAACTGGTTTCCCCAAGACTGATGGTTTTGCAAACTTAGTATCCACATTATTTCCTTTTAACATTCTTAATTTATTTTTTAAATCAGCAATTGCAAAAACCTTTTTTTTAAGTTGAGCTTTCAAATCAGCATTTTCAGTAGACTTAATGTTCAATTAGACAATTAGAGAGTCAGTATGGTCTTTGGTCTGAACTCGTGTGTTTTTGATAGAATCATAAAGATCTTTGTAAGTCTGTTTCAAATGCTCTTTTTCCTTATTTAAATGCTCATTCTCTGCAAGTAATTTAGCCACACTATGTTCGAGTTCGATGTTTATTGTTTCAATTACATCTATGTCATGTTTAATCTTGGCTTCTTTACTTTTTACTTTCGAAAATTAACCATGTTGCCCCAATTTTGAAGATTGATTTTGATATTTAAATTTAAGAGCAATACAATGTGCTTCCATTCTTGAAAAATCTTTTTGAAATTGGGCAATGGTCTTTTTGACAAAAATATTTTTAGACTCGAGAGATTGGTTTGAAGATTTAGTTGTCTTGTTAACAAGTGATTGATCAAACATAGGACTTTTAACTTGACATTTCTCAGTATACTGGTCAACCATACCTTCATTAATGATTTCAGGTTGCTCAGTATGTTGTTGTCCTGTAGCAGTTATATTACACTCAGCTAGCAATTGTACCTCAACCAGTGGCTCTTTGTCATATTCAGGTCTGATATCTGCATCATCAATATCTGTATCATTCCCTGACCTGCTGGTTGTATCATGCTTTCCAGATTATATCCCACTGCTTTCCGTGACAACCAAACTATCATTCAATGCTTTTCCCAAATCATCCTTACTATCTTGCGTCTGCATCAGTCTTTTATTCACCCTTCTATCATACTGTCTTTGATGACGTGTTCTTTCAGCAACAGACTTCTTAACATTACTCATGTGTTGAAGTAATGTTTCCCTGAACTGTTTAACTTAGATTTTAGTGTATTCAGCAAAATACTTGTCTGCCATTTGACTGTCATAATCCAAGGTAAACTACGAATCGATGAACATCTAAAATTGTCTTTTAATCACCCAAAATGCTGCCATGGATCCTTCTTCTTGAAATTGGTCTTTGTCAAATTGCTTTTGTAGTTGATCTACGTTGAGAAGCATCGTACTTGTGAAAGTATCATTATCTTGACAAAAGAGTGACATAAATGCCCGTTTGAATCCATGTTCGATACGAGTGCCTTTGAAGTCTTCTTTAGAAAGAACCTGAAGGTATGAATGAAACGAACGAAAATATGCCATGCATCTATCTTTTGCTTTTGACATTTTGTATTTTATTGCATGCACATCTTTTGTTTTTGAGCACGAAGAAATCGTATCTTTCGTTTCCATTTTATATGATTTGTTGTGAAATGAACTATAGATCTTAAGTAGATAAAGTGATTTGTTATGGTTTGTTATTCTGAAAAAATCATTTTTGACGTTAAGGTACTTAAACTTAATTAACGATTATATAAAAAACTTGAATTAAGGAATAACGATGAAATTTTTTTGCAAATGTTTTAAATATAAAAGCTAAAAATAATATTGTTTAAATCCTAAGGACTAAAAGTAAAAATGATTGAAAACTAAAAGGTTAAAATGAAAATTATTTGAACGTTGAAGGTGAAAAATAAAAGATGTGTTAAACCTAAAGGCTAATATTAAAAAAAATTGAAAGTAAAGGTTTTAATTTAAAAATGTTTTAAAGACTAAGGGTTAATATTAAAAAAGTTTTAACTCTAGGGTTTAATAGTAAAAGTATTTTAAAACTAAAGGTTAAGAATGAAAAATTGAATTTTTTAAAGAATATTAAAAAAATCAAACGTGCACAGTTGGTTATCTTCTTCCTTTTGAAACACGATTAGGGTTTATTGTTTTGTTTCATCATTTTGATCTCAACTAGTGATTATTAAGCAAAAATAAATATGTTACGATGATCTACGAAGGACCGCGATTCTAATGGTATATGTTTTAAGACCCGCGAACGACGAAAGTCGAAACCTGAAACCCGAAAAACCCAAAAATACTTGCTGCGAGATTATCAAACCGCTGTGATGATTATCAAACCGCTGCCACACAGTTTCACTAAACTGCCAGCTATAAATTTGAGTAAACTGCCACCTAGTCACACCAAACCGCTACGGAGTTTTGAATTTGACAAAGTAACATTTAGAATGGACCAAGATATGTTAAATCGCTGTTTGTACCTGTCCTAAACCGCTACGGGATCCAACAAACCGCTCCGTACATAAAAACTAAGCAAACCGCTGCCAGTTTATGGAAACCGCCACCAACAAGTGTAAACAAACCGCCACTAGAAGCTGCCAAACCTCTACAATAGTAGGGACCAATAGCTCAAACAGCTATGTGTACTAAAATCATTTTGTTGCTAGTTTTTAGCATTCAAACAAAACGGCAAGTGACTTGTTTTAACTTCTACTATAAACCACTACTTGTACTATCTAATTGTATTCTTGCTAACAAACAACTTAAACACATAAATGAGTTCAATTTATGATGTCATAAGCTTCAAACCGCCACCAAGAAACTTGAGGGATAAGCTTAAACTAACCAAATGAACCACAAAATAAAGATGGATTAAGGTAGGAACTAAAACCTAAAGGGTAGAAACTTAAGATAAACAAGAAAAACCGTAGGTGAACAAGAAATTTAAGAAGCAAAGTAAGCTAAGGAAAAAAAACAAAACGTGAGCTTATATGACAAATAAGCCACAAAATAAGCTTATAAGATGTAGAAGAGTAGAACTTGAACTTTGTAATCTAAATAAGCTAAAATAAATAAGTGCGAAATAACATGAAAAACTACAAAATGAAATCACTAAACTAACGACGTAAACTAACTAGATAAAAAACCCAAATATAAGTTTGTCAAATATAAGATGTGTCAAATATAAGCCCAAAGTCAGCCCAAAATGAATTAAACGCTATGGACTTAGACAGATCATTGCTTGATAAGTTTGTAAAATTAAAAAAAAACGAACGAATAAAAAAAGAGGAAAAATAAGCTAGAGATAAGCTAGAAGAGAAGCTGCATAACCACAAAAGCTAACACAAAAAGAATGCGTCTATCTAAAAAAATACAAATTTTGAAAGAAGTTTAACACACACGACAAAAACTGCTACCAAGATTCATCAAAATCAAAATCCATATTGGCCCAACTACTTAAGCAGCCCAACGAGAAGATATAGATAAAATTTTGAATTGTGAATGAAAATAATGACCTTAGTTTTAAAAGATAAGCAACTAAGCTAGACAATAAGCAAAAATAAGCCCAAATAAGCTGTCCGAACAAGCTAAAATAAGCAGTCTGAATAAGCTACAAAACCACAAACACGATCACGAATCCACCCCCGTGGCTCATGATACCAATTGTTATTCCAAATATTATCCAAATCACAACAATAAGAATAAGCAAAAATAAAAAAGCGAGAGGAAAATGGAAGATTAGATTAGAGAGAGAAAGAGTTGTGGGAGGTTACACACATGTTTTACACATACATATGAATGACCAACACCCTCTCCATGTATGGAGAGGGTTCCTTTTATACCTTATGCCTTCACTTAAGATACATGGGCTTCTTCTTGGGCCGGGCTTGGCTTAACTTAGGCTTTAAGCCTGAAATACAGACAATATTAGATTACAATCCAAGCCCATTAATACCCGACTAGCCTATTACATTACAAGACCTAATTTGACTTAATAAGACCGATAACATTATTGTTTGACTTAATATAATTAAGGCTAACACCTTCTTATCCAACAAATGATTATACACTAATTCCTAAGTTTGCAGCTATGTCGGCCCTATCCCTTTTTTTGAGTTGCTTACTTATCTGAATCTCCTAGCACCAAAGTGGAGTAGGAAGTGGTATGGTAAATATTGCTGGAAGAGAAATGGAAGTGTGAGAGGGATAAAAAAGTAAATATGGGTGTATGAAAGTACCACTTTCTCCAAACCACTGTTTAAGTTTTAGATTACGTGCATTTTGGCGAGGCAAACTTGCTAAGTTTGCAGCCATGGATGTCATATTCCTTTTTCCTCGTTGCTTACTTACCCGAGCCTCATAATATTCCAAGAGCATTAAAGATTGAAGAGGACGTGTGTTAAAATGTGTTTTAAAGTCAGGAGAGATGTGTGTTTTTGGGTTTTTATAAGACTATAATCATAATAATTCTAAAAGGCTGTGATGATAAATGAGTATGTCTAAGCGGGTGGTGTTAAAGTTTGGATTACGTGCATCTTGCTGGGTAAGCTTACTATGTTTGCAGCCATGGTGGTCGTAACTTCTTTTCTTGGTTGCTTACTTATTTGAGCCTCATGATATTAGAGTAAATGAATCTCATTATCTGAAAGCTTGCCATAATTATCCCTGTCTCACGACCATTTTCTTTTCTAACGATATTTATCATTCAACTCCCTCTTCCACTTGAATGCTTCTCTCACAATTTCATGGTTACCAGGTATGAACAACAGTTGTTTCCTACTTTTGATTGGATTATGTATAATGTCAGTTTTAGTATGATTTATGTGTTTTGCACCTCGCCAGAAAATCATACCAAATTGGTAAGCCTGTTTTTGATCATGTGTTTACATTTGTTGTTTTAAACAACTTTTATGCATGCAGCTTGATTTATTTTATTTGCTATTGCAATTGCTATGTTGTTAAGGCATGTTTAATTGTGTTGTTTGGTTACGAGTTTGCTTAAATTTCATTCCTAAATAAAGTTAATAACCATGATGTTCTAAAATCTTGCTGCCATAGTTTGTTCATTCATTGAATAGAAAGTGGAATGTGCTGGGTAAAAGCAATGTGTATCTTGGCAAGGCAGCACGACATCGTGCTTGCAGCCATGGTGGGTCGGATTTTGCAGCCTCGGCGTTATTTTATAAAGGATTTGCTTATTCAGGAGTATTTGGTGTGTATTCATTATTTTGAAAATACAATAGCTCAACAGATTATCAAGGTTGAAAACTACCCGTGTCTTGGCGGGGCATCACGAATTTATGTTTGCAGACATGGCGGGTCGAACTCCTCTTTGTCCGGTTCCACGGATTCCTTAAGCTTATATATAATCATTGGACAATGCCTTCTCTGTATGCTTATGTTGCACTTTGTTGATGCAGAGGTGCGTGAGATCTGGTATGTAACCACAATATGTATTTGTGATATAGGATATGTGTTTGTGATGAGTCAGTGGGAGAAGGACGAGAAGATGGAAGTGGGACAGGTATAAAAACAAGAAAATATCAACTATTGACAGTCGTGCACATCTTTACATGTTTTTAAGAGCGTGTCACTTTTTTGTAAAATATATTAATATATGTTATGTTGTTCGGTATTTGTTTCCGATAAAGGATACATGGTAAAGTTATGAATCCATTGTTGTTAATCATAGTGGTTGGTCTGTCATTTCAGGCTGCAGGTATTGCAATTGCATCTATTGTTTCTATATTATAGTTACAGCCACATGCTATACAAAGTGTGAGGATTTTCGTATCTTGGCGGGGTGTTTATACTAATGCAACCATGGCGGTTTTCCCAGATTTATAGACATGTGTAGTTGTATCAGTTAAGATGTTCAGATTGTGTTAGTTCATAAGGTCAAAATGGGTGGTTTTATAAGATGCATTCCGTTTATCTTTTCGCTGGCGATGATGAGAACTGTTTTGGTACTGCATTTGACTCACTAAACATAGCTTCTTGGCAAAGTGACCATACCCACGTTGTGGTCGCAACCATGTCAAGTAATCCATACCATTTTAGTATTCGTAAACTTGAGCCTTATTTGTCACTGTCATACGGATCAAACCTTATGTGGCCTTTCATAATTAGGGTTTGCTAGAAGTATAACATGTTCATGAACCAGTTCTTAGGCCAACTGGTGTGTCATTTATATTTTTCATGCACATAGACGTTTACCATGAGTGTCATATCAGCTGGTCTAATACATGTTTCATTTGTATGTTTGTTGCTATATTAATTACACTAGGTGTTGTTGCCATTTGTGTAATAAAATTTACAACACATATGCTGCGTGTTGGCAACGCAATCTACAATATCTGCAGCCACAACAGATGTCTTTTCTTATGGAGATGCAATGATGAATTCAAAAAACGTTTGCATACAGCTTTGATGCGTTATATGTAGGCATGGTAGCAAGAATTGCTAGGAGCGACAGTTATCGAATTATGTATTAGTCATTGCTTACTTACCTGAACCTTGGTCTTATGTGTGTTTATTTCACTATTTCGTATATCATGTTTTACCACACATCAAGACAACCTAACAGAAAGAAACTCAACAGCAGGAGACAATGTTCATGGGATGTTATTTGGTGTTTCTGCAGAATTGACTGCTCCTGTAACCTTAATGTTTTTCTCAGAAATTCCAGGTTAATATGAGCAGTCGATTCTATGAAAACACTCGACAACAGGTTATGAAAGGAATTGGACATCTTGCTATATGCCCCGAGCAGGGTTATGTTCTCTTCCTGTAGTTATTAAAGGTTTGCATTTGTTGTTTTAGACAGCTTCTATGCATGCTGATTGATTTCTATTGTTTGTTCATGTTTACATTTGTTATTTTAAACAACTTTTATGCATGCAACTTGATTTATGTTGTTTGTTGTTGCAATTGCTATGCTGTTAGGCCATCTTTACTTATGTTGTTTGGTTTGCTTAACTGTTTATGGTGAATGTGATAGGGGTTCTGTACCTATCAAATGCGGCCATTTAATAAATAAATACAAATATAAGCTTTCCCAAGCGATAGTGACAAAACCCTTATCATACTTCCATTGTTACAAAGAACACTCAGATTGGCCATGAAGAGATTATTGCTTACGTGTGTTGACTATTTTCCTACCATACAAAAGTGGTAGGTTATGGCGGGTGAAAGCGAACCTTATCTTGGTTGGGCACCATCAACCAAAAAGATGTTTTCAGCCACGGTGGGTCGAACACCCTGTTAGTCGAAACCGCGCTCGTAAATCTGAGCCAAAAAATATGTGCATTTTATTTTCTTTTACTTTTTGTTTGCTTGCTGTCTATCAGTTGCTACACTATGTTAGCTGACACCCAGCCATATCTTGGAACGGATCATTATATATGTTTGTAGCCATGGCTGGTAGGGTGCTTGAACTGAACTTTTTTGTTTGTGTTTTAATGCCTTCTTGATTAATGATTTCATCATGGTTAGCTGCTTTGGCTTACGCTTGGTTTGTCTATCCCAGGTTAGCTTTTTATTTTTGCGAATAATAGGCAATGATGATACTATGGCATTTGTGAGATCCTTATTGATAATGATGTGTGAAATCATCACGTAGCTTGGCAGGGCAGCACCATTAAAGAAGTGTTTGCAACCATGTCGTGTCGAACAACTTTCGATCTGGATCCGCACATACAAATCTGAGCCATTAAGTTTAGGTATTTGTCTCTATTGACAACCCCTACGTCCATGTTAGAAGTCAAAACTATTTTCAAGAGCGAAATTATATCTCTTTGGGTGTTGACTTCTTACTTGGACGCAAGAATGGTCTTTTGAGTGTCATTGGGGTTTTGACACTGTCAAGCGCGCTTAAATATTGAAAATGAAGTCTAATTGGCATACGTGATAATGACAAAATCCTTATCATATAGTCGGATGCTATGTTGTGCTTGGTAACCACTATTTACATATGATGGCCTCCAATTGCGTGCTACCTTTATGAGGTGATGATAAATATGAGTAGTACTCTTATCTGAGCCAATCGACCCTTTCTTGCAATGATGATAATGGCAGTACTCTTATCTAGCAATGATGATAATAGCATCTTAAGCCTTAGTTGTATCTGTTTTGTGATATGCACCGATTCTTGAGTAGCTTATCATCATCTAAAACATCTATTGAGATGCCCTATGCGTGGATAAGCTGCTCAAGAATAAGAATGTGAAACAACAGTTTGTCTTACAATGACAACCCCTATCTGAGCCTATCTCAAATTACTGATCTTTGACAACCCTTCACGTAGGAACCATTGTCCCTATTAAGTATTAACCTAGACCGAGGAACCCGATCGATGTTTTTGCTTAATAGGGACACTTGTGCCATATGAACGGTTCACCAGGAGTTAACCACTACAATCTAATAACAATGTTTGTAGCGACAAATAAAACTTAAGCACTGATGTATCGTTGTGCGTAGGTGTTATTTATTATCAAGTTTTACATTTATATTTTGCTGAATTTACCTAAAACAACACTAATGGGTAGTGGGCCAGATCAGTTGTAGCTTCGTTTGTAAGTAGGGTGTCAATCACTAAGAGAGAGAGAAAGCGTTAATTCCTAAGTCTACCAGTATTTTAGTTGTCTATGTTAGCTCTAATCTATCTAATCTATGTTAAACCTATGCTAAACCTAATTCTAACGGATAGAAGGGGGTGTTCAATCTAAGAGACTAGCATGGGTTTGGTGGTAACTTAAATCTATTTTAGTCACAATAACATACGCAAGCAGAAAATCAGAATATAGAAGAGCAGTCAAGCCTATTATAATGAAAATGTATTAACCATGATTAATCTAATTAAAAGACGGGCTTATTTATTAGTGCAATGATTGACTTATCTCGAGGGGCATATCATTCCTAGATTTAAGCAGTACTTCTTCCTAAAACATAGACACGCTAATTCTGTCACAATTAAACGGATCCGCATAAAGCAATCTTTTGTTGATTATAATCTATCTTAGGAAAGCAATAATGGTGATCTTATCGAATCCTAGCTCAACGAGACTTTACTAACTTACTGCTCAACAACATCTTACATACTAGTAGTCCACTGTCTAAGTCCTTACCAAGGGAATCAGAACATCATTTGTTGATCCCAGGTCACCTGCTAGTCCAGCTTGTTCAATAAACCTATGGTAAGGATAGGTCATTATTTATGATCCTATGATTCTAGATATATAAATTACGGATATGGAGAGCTATCCCGGCATCTAGCTAGCTCTATGTTTTGCATTTCTAGATCCAGTTGAATGATAGGTCGCATACTTAAGCACGTAAACAAATATAAATTGATAAACATAATCAACAATTGATAAATCAAGCAATCAAAATAAACAAACCAAACATTAAATCTTCATAAACATGGCTAATACCTAAAGGTATTAGCCAATAACCATTGTATCGAATACAAACATAATAAACGAATCAACCAAGGTAACCTAACCAAGTTAAACGAATGATACCAAAAATTGAACAATTATTAAAGTATATATGATTACAAGGTGTTTCCTATGGAATTAAGCAAGTTACTTGACCTTCTTTGCTCTTCTTGCCTTCTGAAAGTTGACTTTTGTGGTTAGGGCTTCGAAAATATGTTTAAGCACACCCTAAACTCGTGTTTAGGGTTTTGTATTTATAGTGTCTTGAAAATCGTCAATACGCCGTATTGGTTGAGATCAATACGGCGTATTGAGGGTTTCTTGGAGTAGGGACCATGTTCAATATCTTCTAGAATCTTCAAATAACCTCCAATACAACGTATAGAGTCTTCTAGATATGACGTATTGCTCTTTAATTCTTCGTGGTTTCTGGTGAAGTGCAAGCACAGATACGTTGTATCTTTATTGATGGATATGACGTATAGGTAGTCAGAACAATAATCTTCAGATTTCTTCGTTTAAGCTCTAAAATGCGTGCCTTTTAGCATATCTTCAGCAATTACTCCATAATTACTTCAAATAACAACTTTGTTAGTCCTATAATAATCCTTTCACAACAATAAGCAAACCCAAATAAGCTCTATATAAGCCGAAAATAAAAAGAAAGAAAAAAAAGAAAACTTGGAATGTTAGATTAAGAGAGAGAATTGGTGGATTACAAGTGAACAAATGTAACCAACACCCTCTCTATGTGTGGAGAGGGTTTCTTTTATACCTTTGCGCCATAAGTGGCATGTGGGCTTTCTAACTTAGGCCGGGCTTGGCTTATCTTGGGCTTTGAGCCTGAAACAAGGATAATATTATATTACAATCCATGCCCGTTGAACTCGACTAGCCTATTACAATACAAGACCTAGTTTGACTTTATAAGACCGATAACATTCTTGTTTGACTTAATAAAATAAAGGATAACAATCTCCCCCAATGTTGAGGTCTCTTTCTACAAACTCCTCCGTACCACCGATGACATTCTTGTAGGAGTTTGCTTTGTTTTATCATTGTCTCCCCTGACGTTGAAGATATGACTTTTGACATTTATGCTTTGCCTTGTTTTGGTCTTGTCTTATTTGTAATAACTTTGTTCATTCATGCTTTGTGATCTTGATCTTGAGCCTTTATCTTTTTAACTTTGAGTTCTTGAGATCGTTATCTTGCATCATCTCCTTAACTTGAATCATCTTGATTTGACTTCCTTGATCATCTTGTGCTCTTAACCAACATGCTCATACTTGTTACATTCTTGTTTGACATATATGATTATAAGTCTAACAATCTCCCCTAATGAACGATTCTTTTTTTTGATTATGAGGCTCTTGATGGTGGGGAATATTAGATCATCTATCCGTGATGTTGAGGGATGATTCACTTTGAAAGCTTGAGTATGGAGATGTGGTTTATGAATACGTCTTCGCTGGATGAGGCTACAACACAGTCGTCTAAACTGAAAATAAGACAGTTGCAATAAAAGAGGAATTTGGCTTTGTCATTCATCTTGAGTTCGGTTGCATTAACCTCCGGTTTCCTGTTTTATAGTATAAATATTATACCTGTGATCAGGTGATTATATAATCTCTGAAGGCGGTTTAACATCTCAAAGAGTAGGATATTTCTAACCAAAATGTATTAGATTTACCATGCTTGATTGTTCTCATTACCGGAATGTCTCAATAGCAGATCATACGGTAATGAGTGTATTAGATAGTTACTATCTTTCTGATTAAGTCGTCAATTCATTTACTGGACCAAAATTGATATCCAGTTATCACAAGCTTGATTCATATAGAATCTTGCAAGTCACCTACAAAGAGCTTGTTTGATGTTGGCTCAAGTAGGATTTCCATCTTCACTGTGAATACTTAAGTATCACTCGGATGTTCTTGCAAGATCTCAAGGATAATGCGTAGGACTCTTTGTTACAACTTGTGAACTTTATGTTGTTCAACAAGTGTATTTTGACATTGTGTCCTAATGAGATTTATAATTTGATCTCTTCTTGGCTCTAGACTCGATTTGTGCACTTTTGGTTTTAGTAATCGAAGGCTGGAGCAGACTGCCACCTATTCAATATTAACAATCTCGGAGTGAGATGTCAATAGATAACATGTGTATCTCCGTGACAAATGAGAAAAGTTTCTATTAAGAGAAACCTGAATGGCTGGGAAGGGTTGTGCGTTGCATCACTGGGTCCATGACGACTTTCTTCAATATCAACAATCATCATTGTGATTTTGATAGATTATGTATTGACCCGGTTTCTGCCTAAGTTGTTTGGAGGGCTGCTTTGTTTTCACCCTTTATCCATACATTTCTTTTTCATTCTTCAACCCCTTTAATGCTTACCAAGACGTCATTACTAACACCTTGTTGTGATTGTTTCAGTGTTAGCTCAATCTTAGTCGGCATTTTTCCCTCTTACTCATTCATCTCCAATCATACCTAAGGACTGCTATTTCTAACTATGGAGTGTCCTTGGGTAGATCCCTCCGGTTCTGGTTGGATCATAGGACTTATTCCTAACCTAACCACCTTATGACTTTAGAATCGTCGTGAAATTAATAGGTTGTTGGGTATGAGATCGAACCATAAAACCATTTTCTGACATTGTTATTTTTAAATACTCCCCCCTATACATGTGCTCCGAGATTCGAAATTGTTTAGCACATGAAGGAAAGAGTTGCACTTAGAGTCTTAAATATCACATTCTTCGTATATCATATTTTAATTACAATTTTCTCCCTTTTTTTATTATATTAAAACTCTTAGTATTTGAAATACCAATTGATTAAAATTTGACATGAAAAATTCCATGGGGAGAAAAATTATACTTCGATATTGCATGAATTCATTTTCCAGATAGCTCCCCTTTAACAGTATATGTGGGATACCAATAATTATTAAAACTTGACATTGGAATGAAAAATTGATATAACACCACAAAATGTTGAAGAAGGAGTGAGATGCCTTAGTGAACAATGTATATTAATAATTGACATTATAAGTTTCCACATTTATTTCACAAAATGTGTTTGGATACATAATTTGTCATTTATGAAGATGTATCTGACACATTAAAAAGGCTTTGTTAATAAGCTCCACCTCAGAAATTGATTCAATAAATGACATTCTATGTACTACAATTCTTTTAAAACTTATTCTAGGAAGGGAGTATTGAACACACAATTTTAACAAAAATACACTTTTTATAGAAACAATACCACAAATTATATTGTAGAAAATTTTGACATTGAAAGTTCTTTTTAACATAATTCGTGCTCATCGATTTTAATAAACACTTGATAGAAGAATTCTATTCTATTTTTAGAGTAAGCGCTCTGATGAGTACACATTCCCCTATTACATTCGGGACAGAGTTATGCACAGAATTGTACATAATGTCATTAGAAATAGTTAGAAATAACATGTTTGAAGCATTTGAAACTCTTGCTCGAACTTCATTTACACGCCCGTGTTGATGTTAATCAACATTTCTAGGTACGTAAATGTTATCGATTCCAAGATACATGTCGAGAAGATTCGTTTTGGTATTTTTGAAATTTTTTGATTCTATATTTTGTTTTTCTAGGTTTTATATTTTTGTATTTTGTTTTTGTTGATTTTATATTTTTGTATTTTCTTTTTCAAAATTTTTATTAAGTAAAAATAAAGAGAAATAAAAAATATTTACAAATCGAAGTTGCCATTAGCAGTGACAGTTGTAGCTAGAGTTGAAGTGGAGAAGTTGAATCAGGTGTTGTTGACGTTTATTGATGCTATCAGTGTAGTGACAACAGGAGGACTTTAAAACAACTTGATTTTCTCATTAACTTATTTCGTCGAACAAAGGACGAATTAGCAAATCAGCTCATTTGAGTTGTTATTGTTCTTCGGCTTGATGAACTTCTGTTGAATTGTGGTGCGAGGCTGAACCGGATTTGTTCATACGTCGTTTGACTTTGTGGTTCGTGCTTGATTGTTGCTAATTTAACGTCTTTTTCTGTTCATACATCTGTGAATCTCGTTGATAATGTTTCAGAGGAACCTGCTTTTTCAGCAACCATACTCCTGATATTTTCCTTGTTGACATTTCTTTAAGGTTCCTGCACTATCTAAATCAGACTTTTTCTTATGGAATCATTGTTTGATGTACCTTGCACTTACATCCAGAGTTGTTTGCATTCTGAAATATTTGGGATATTTATTTTAGAGCACGTGGGGGTTCAACTGTCAAACCTTGCTTGTGGCAAGAGTCATATAACTTTCTGTAGGAATCCACCTATGTCCAAAGATTTGAAAATTCTACCCGTGGGTTTCCACTAGATATAGATGTTTGAGATGTTTTTCTCATAAACAACGGACGTCTTATTAGGAGAAAACTATGTCCTGGCAAGATTGCTACTAGGTTTTTTGAGTATGACTATTTTTATCTATGGGTTTTTTACTGTTTATGGTCTTATGGGATTGAATCTTAGCACGTGAATTTACTTTCTTTAGGAGTTTTGTTATACAAGCATCATGATTTGCATTAAAGATACATTATGAATGTAGACATACAAATTGTTTGGAAATCTGAGAAAGAACTAGAACCTATTATAGTGATCTACTTTTGGGCACATCCGTTATGCGTAACGCGTCTACTCTTATTACAGGCAAACTCCTTTATGTTTGATTGTTGCCTGCTGGTTTTGGTTTTGTTCATAGCAGTGGTTTGAAATTCTAGCCAAATTAGTCACTCACTAGTTGTTGAGTTCTATTGCTGTCTTGTAATATTTTTCTTAGCAACATCTAGATAGTGATTATGAACCATGTCATTTGAATTAAATCTTGGCATGTTCTTAGAACTATTTGTAGATGAGCTAGATGCAATCATGTGATCAGGTTTTGCAAAGGCGGATTCGGTTTTCTTAGGAAACTAATGTTGAGTGTCTGGTTTTGACAAATTTTTATTCACATCAACTTGGGAGGCAAACCGTTGTTTTGACATTTGAAACCCTTGACAGATTTAAACGCATTCGGTTGTCTAACAACTGATTGGTTTCTTAGTGATGGTAAAACCGGTTTCCCCAAGACTGATGTTTTATCAAACTTAGTATCTACACTATTTCCTTTTAACTTCCTTAAGTCATTTTTTAAAGCAGCAATTGCAAAAACCTTTTCCTGAATCTGAGCTTTTAATTCAGCATTATTAGCAAGCAAAGATGCTGTCTGTTATGTAGTCTTAGATCTCGTAAATTTAATAGAATCATATAAATCTTTGTAATGCTATTTCTAGTATAATTATCCTACGTAATTTAGCCACACTATGTTCTAATTCAATGTTCATGTTTCAAGTACATCAATTTCCTTTTTAATCTTGGCTTTATTACTTGTTTCATTCAAAATTTGACCATGTTGCCCCGATTTTAAAGCTTGATTTTGATATTTAAGTTCGAGAGCAATACAATGTGCTTCCATTCTTGAAAAATCTTTTTGAAATTGGGCAACAGTCTTTTTGAGTAAAATTTCTCAACTAGAGTGAATGTTCTTGAGTATTCTGTTGTTTGGTTAATCAGGTGTGAATCAAGCATATGACTTTTAAACTTGAACATTTTTTAGGATACTGTAAACCTCTACCTTATTTATGATTTTCGGTGCTTCAGTATGCTGTTGTCCGATAGTAAAGATATTACATTCAACAGTCAATTGTACCTCAGCCATTGGCTCTTCATCATATATGGGTCTGATATCTGCATCATCAACATCTGTATCATTCCCTGACCTGCTGTTGTCATCTTGCACTGTTGAGTCTGTCCTAATGCTTTCTGTGTCAACCAAATCAGCATCCAATGCTTTACCCGTATCAATCTTACTCTCTTGCGTCTGCATCTGTCTTTTATTCACCATTCTTTCATACTGTCTTTGATGACGTGTTCTTTCAGCAACAGACTTCTTAACATTACCCAGGTGTTAGAGTAGTGTATCTCTGAAGTGTTGAACCTTGATTCCAGTGTATTCAATAAAGTACGTGTCTGTCATTTGACTGTCATAATCCAATGTAAACTTTGAATCGATGAACTTTTAGAACTGGTTGTTTACCACCCAAAAGGCTATCATGGATCCATCTTCTTGAAATTCATCTTTGTCAAGTTGCTTTTGTAGTTGATCTACGTTGAGGAGCATTGTTCTTGTGAAAGTATAAACATCTTGACCGTAGAGTGACTAAATGCCATTTGAATCCTTGTTCGTGCGAGTGCCTTTTAAGTCATCTTTTGAAAGAACTTGAAGGTGTGAATGAAGAGATCGAAAATATGCCATGCATCTTTCTTTTGCTTTTGACATCTTGTATTTGATTGCATGCACATCTTTTGTTTCAGAATTCAAGTTGCATTCCTTTACTAATTTGCTGGATGCAGTCTCTGAATTACTATCTTCTTTCTCAGAACAAGTGTTATGTATAACAACTAAATCGACTTTCAATGAATCAACATTCAATGCTGGAATTGGATTTGAATGATCTTCTTGTGTTTGCATCAACTTCTTTTGTTTCAACAATTGTGGAGTTCGTTGTTGATGAAGAATTAACTCAAGCATGTATTTCCCGAGGGAATCAATGTTAAAGATCATTGCATCGTAAAATGATTGAGCATCATATCTTGTATAATTCTGCATACGCGCTTTGATTTCTGAACTGAAAGCATTTTCAAACGTTGTTCTGAGTTTTGTCAAAGTAGTCTTGCAATCAGTCTGAGAAATTATTTCTTTGGTAAGATGATTTTCTAGTAAATCCAAGTCTTGAGAGAATGTTCTCTTGAAGATAGGCATGTTACCAAAATCTTGTAAAGTTTCTATGAGAAACTTGAGTTGTGACTGAATTGCTCGAAGACTGTTCATGCATTTAATTCTTGAAAGTTGTGTCTTCTCTTGAACTTTAGAAGTTGAACACGAAGAAACGGTGTGATTATGAAGAACACTTGATGATTGAGTTCGCAAATTGGTATTTGACATTGTTATGAAGTTGTGAATGGATATCGGATCTTAAGTGTTATGAAGTGTTGATTGTATTGTGGTGAGAGAGAATGCAATTAACTTCCACGGGATTTTACAACTCTATGATTAAAACCGAGAAGGAAAAAGATTACTTGTCGGGATTTTACAAAATCACTAGAAAAACCGTGAAAGTAGAATTGACATATTTCGCTTGAATACTGAAAACATATTTCGCTTGAATTAGGAGTACATGTTTCGCTTGGTCTAGTGCATGTTTCGCTTAAATCAAAAACATATGTCTCTTGAATTTAAACTTGCATATTTCGCATGAAGTTTTGAATTATTTCGCTTGACAACTAGACTTGCATATTTCGCTTAACCTTCAACATGTTTCGCTTGATTAGTAACCTGTATATTTCGCTTGTTTTCTAACTTATTTCGCTTGACAACTAAACTTGCATATTTCGCTTAACATTCAACATATTTTGCTTCTCATTTTTTTAACATGTTTCGCTTCGAGTTAAACATGCATATTTCGCTTGAAAATTAACATGTTTCGCTTCGAGTTTAAACCTGCATATTTCGCTTCACCTGCATATTTCGCTCAAATGGCACACATGTTCCGCTTGAGGTCACTTTCTTATGAGGACCACTTTTTGTCTTCTTAATAAAACAACAAAACTAATGGTACTATGAAGCTAAATAATTGGATCTATGTCTCCCTTAGACTTAACCGGTTTGGGACCAAAAAGAGGATAAGTGAGACACAAATAAGCCGAAATAAGCTTGTAATAAGCTAAGAAATAAGCTCGAAAATAAGCACAAAAATTATGAAAACTAAGAAACTAGATCGAAGATCAAACTAAAAAGATGACGTGACTCTTGTGACACTCCTATCTCAAACGAAAAAATACCCCTTCGATAAGAAAAAGAAGAAAAATAAGCCAGTTCTTAAGTAAGCTTAAAAAGGACTTTGGAGCTTATCTAATAAATCAAATGACTCCTAAATAAGATGAAGAACATGAAGAACAAAGAGAGAATAAGGTTAATAAGCCAATAAGCTCTAAGCTTTTTGAACCGTGGGCTTATTAAGAAAAATAAGCCACGATTTGCTTATCTAAACCACAAAAATCAAACACTAAACACCCCTTGGCGAGTGATACCACATGTTAGTCTTATAATAATCCTTTCACAACAATAAGCAAACCCAAATAAGCTCTATATAAGCCGGAAATAAAAAGAAAGAAAAAAAAGAGAAAAACTTGGAATGTTAGATTAAGAGAGAGAATTGGTGGATTACAAGTAAACAAATGTAACCAACACCCTGTCCATGTGTGGAGAGGGTTTCTTTTATACCCTTAAGCCATAAGTGGCATGTGGGCTTTCTAACTTGGGCCGGGCTTGGCTTATCTTGGGCTTTGAGCCCGAAACACAGACAATATTAGATTATAATCCAAGCCCGTTGAACCCGACTAGCCTATTACAATACAAGACCTAGTTTGACTTTATAAGACCGATAACATTCTTGTTTGACTTAATAAAATAAAGGCTAACAAACTTTAAGTAATTAGGTACCAATTCATGCAATAATTATACAAAATTGGTAAGAAACATGGGATAAATGATGCTATAAAAGTAATGTTATTTGATGTCATCAAATATCCCCCCACTTGAATCCTACTTGTCCTCAAGTAGACTTTAGCAAACTTATGAAAATGTATCCCAACCGTATTTAAGGACTTTTCCTTTAAGCAATTATTCGTTCAATTACTAGTACACAACCAAACACCTCACGTAATAGGAAGATGAAATCACTCAAATCACTTAACTAATCTATGTGGTAACATGTAACTAATTTGCTCAATTGCTTAGTCGTGACGAGTATTCTATTATAAGATTGGCAAGGATACACATCTCCACCACTAAAGCTAAGGAGTGACAAGTCTACAAAGAATTAGGTTTAAAAGGTTCAAGAGTTTAATCATTCTTTTTAGTCTTTATCGATAGCAATATTCCAGAAAAGGTGACAAAATCACATATACACATCTATAATGACGGAATTGACATATGTGATTGCTCGATCCTTAACTCGAATATGGTAAAGAATAAGACTAGTAGTCTTCACCAAAAGTCGTAAACCAGCAAAGGCGACAAACCATATATACACGGCCGTAATGACAAAATAGACATACATGATTGCATTCATTCCCCTACTCGAGTAAAACCAAGGGTTAGGATGAAGAGTGATATAGGGTATAGAATCTTCTAATCCTTTTACCAAAAGTAATACACCAACAAGGCGGACAAAATCACACATACATGGCCGTAACGAAAGAATAGATACATGAAATTGCTTGCATCCTCATTCGTGTAAGACTCAAGGTTAGGAATTAGGAAAGGGAAAATAATTTTTGTTAAATAAAAAGAACAAAACAAATAGATTAAGTCCAAAGAAATAAGGTACAGTGTTGCTAGTTACTTTCCTGACCATCCTTATGAAAAAGACACAGAATCATAGACATAAATGTCTTGATCATAGATCAACAAAAACACCCTTAGTTGGCATTCCGGTAACGCTCAACTCCTAAACATCCATAATATACATACTTTACAACAATAGTGGTGATATCGACCACTTTTTTATAAGATGATACATTGTTGGCTTATTTCGACCAACAAACAACAATACTCCACATCCGGATATTTTATCCATATACTTCATTGTAATACTCTACATCCGGATATTTTATCCACTTTTTTATAAGATGATACCTTGTAATTTCACTATCTTCACGATCTCAATAAATCCAGATATTTTATCCATAATCCTTCATACTTTAGATGTAAAAAATAATTGTGAAAGTCGTAAAACACACTAAAAAATTGAGATTTAAAAATATACACTACTTTCACATTCCCATTGCATTGTGCAATTTTCCTGACCTAACCATAGATAGAAAATTTTGCATTGCAACACAAAAATACAATACTTTACACAAAAGCAACTAGCAACCCATTAAGGACTTAATCTAATAGGGTAGGCTAAGGTATAAAGGTATAACGAATCAAATTTTTGGTGTAAGAAAAACATGGAATGACTCAGCAGGTTTTTCTAGGGGTATCTTACTTTAAAAATGAGAGTAAATAAAAGGGTTTATACGGGGGTTAACTAACCGGTGTAGTTAGTTAATATTACGACATATATAGGCTTTTTGGGTGTAATCCTAGAAATTTACCAGTTTAGAAAATGTCACTCCATCTATTAAAAATAGTGCTTATTATTTTGGTCTCGAGTTGATATACCAAGCCAAGTTCTAAAGTTTACAATGATAACATTAAATAATTGATACATTTTAATATTAAATTCCCTATAAAAATGCTTATAAATATGCTATTAATGAATGAAAATATTACTTAATTTTTTATTATTAGTTTTCAGGGACCAAGTGAGCATTTTAGCAAAAGACAAGGGATTTGGACAAGAAATGCACTAAAGTGAAGAGTCCAAGGCACTTTAGGGCGTAACACCCCCGAGGGATTACGCCGTAACATCTGATAACGAAGAAATAGGCCATCATACCCCTTACGGCGTAAAGTGTCTCTAAGATTACGACGCAACAATCAAATTTACAAGAGATGATGTATCTGACTCCGCGTTACGGCGTAACATTGGCGACAAGGTTACGCCGTAACATACTTTTATGCCTAGAAGATGGGATGCTTACGTAGCAAGGTTACGGCGTAACATCCTATAAGGATTACGCCGTAAACCTTTCGAAGCCTATAAATAGAGCCCTCCTCCGGCTAATTCAACATCACTCACCACCACCACTTCACACACAGTTCTAAGGGGTGAACCAAACCCCTAAGGTTCAAAGCATTTCATCTGAAGGTCCAAGGGAGAAGCCACTAGCATATTTATTGTACTCATTCATTCATTTCATTCTCTGTAAGAATTATGATGATTCAATCAATGTCTTTATTCATTAATTCTTGCATTGCTGTTACTATGAACGGTTAAGCACTCTTAGTACTGGCCTAACCATGTAGTTACTAGTGTTGTGATTATGATTTCCTGTTTAATTATGGTTCAGTTAGATATCCTTATTGCCTTTCATTTATCCCCATGTTTAGGTAGTATGGAGGGTGGCTTAGATCTTGTTAATCCTGATATTAGACTTACCATGTTGAACTTCGGATTAGTGGGATACTAGGGTAGCTTGACATCTATCCCTAGTGTAGGAATTAACCAGATTACCGCCTTTGTCACATTAAATACTTAAAAAATATGGGAACTCTTTCAGAGGGGGTTAATAATTGGTTTAGATTATAGATTGGTCTTAAGGGTAGTTGGGGTTTAACCACTGCTAGCTTGGATGCCCTGCTCATGTGATCGTAGGGGAATGTGGGATCGCAGAGTAAGCATAGGACAAACCTTAAATGAAAATTCGGGTATATCGACTTTAGAACCACTAATGGAATTTCTAATTGAACATTGCACAGGAAAATGTAATCATAGCATTAGTAATGAAATGGTTAGGTTAGCACGACTTTCTCCCTGATATTTCTATCTATTTATTTTATTGCATTTACTTTTCTGTAGTTATTATAAATCATTCAAAACCATTTTCAGTCGTGACAATAATCAAATTAGAACTATTTAATCTTAGCTCTTGGGACGACCTCGGATTTACCAAACTACTGCACTATATACGACCGGGTTCTCTGCCCGTTAGTGCGTGTATCGGTAATCGAGTTTATAAATTTAAAACTTGGTAAAAATATATTTAAAGCAAAATACACATCAAGTTTTTGGCGCCGCTGCCAAGGAGCTAAAATTAGTTATAATTTGAATTTCTGTATATATTTTTGTAAGTATGTTCTGCTAGTTTTATTATTAATATGGAAGATGACGTTGATATTAACACGCTCACCATAGAGCAATACCTGGCTTGGGTCGAAGACGACATTAGACTAGGCGTGGTAAAACCCAAGATCAGCAATGACGTCGAGTTCTAGATCAATAGCAACTTTATGAGGGAATTAAGACGCAAACTCTACAAAGGTACAAATGATGAGGATGCACACGAACATGTGCGGAGGGTATTATAGATTTCAGATATTTTCCACTTCCCCGACGTCACTCACAATGCCGTTATGCTTAGAGTGTTCCCTATTACATTCAAGGGGCCAGCCTTGAGATGGATAAACAGACTTTCAGCAGGGTTAGTAACTACATGGGATCTCTTTGAGAAAGCATTCATTAGGCAATATTGTCCACATTTCAAAACTACCAAGAAATTAGAAATAATCCCTTGATCATTGTATGCGGTATAATATTTACATAAATCTTGTGGTCAACGTTACTTTTTACTTTAACGTTAAACCTATGATCTCACCAATTTTATCGTTGACGTTTTAGCATGTTTATCGCCCGGGTCCTAGTTGTTACGCTCATGGATAGGGATTTTGGGAATCAATACTTAGAGTCTACATTCTGCAGTATCATGATGTCGAAGATTTCTTACCATTACTTTAACTATTTGATTGTCACAACTAAAATCTACTTTGGTTTATGTTGTGAACTCTTGAAAACCTTGTCATTTTTTTTAAACTTTTAATTACATTCGATACGTTTTATTTTTCAGACGATAGTATAGAGGTCGTATTTGATAACCACAAGGACCAAAAATGTACTTAACTCTTAACATATTGTATGATCATAATAAACTTGCCTATATTATATGCTAGTTACTTGTCTAGTCATCACCTAACAAATTGAGATTATCATTAAAGAATCCCTGATGAATCAATTTGCGGACAAAATGTTAGTGTTTGTATTTTGTAATCCGAAAAGTAGAACACAAATGTATTTTTAATTAAAAAATGTTTAACTATAACGCTGAAAATTTAGTGCAATTGAAAGGAGTTTTGCTACATCCACAAAACATATACAAAGAAACATCCATAAACATGTGTTATAATGTTTTGATTGAAATATTTTGAAACATTTTCTCTTTCTTCTCTTTGATTAAACCACTCACATATAGATAGAGCTGTAAACGAACTGAACGTTCAGTGAACATTTCATGAACCGTTCGGTAAAAAGTTCGTTTATGTTCGTTTATTTAATAAATGGACGAACATGAACAACATTTTACGTTCGTTTAGTTAAATGAACGAACATGAACAAAAGTCATGTTCGTTCATTTATGTTCGTGAACGATCGATTATTCGTTCGTTTATGATCGTATATTCGTTTATGTTCATCTATCGCATCTTTTTATTATATAGTTTTAAATTGATTTACTTCAACAAAATAACACTTAGGAAACGCAAATATTGTGTATATTTTTATAAACTTTTATGTCTATTTATGTTCGTTCGTTTAGTGTTTAATGAACGAACATAAACGAACATGAACAACATAATTTCTTAATAAACGAACATGAACAAGAAAATTTGTTCGTTTAAGCGACCGTGTTCGTTTATTTGTCCGGTTAAAATTAAACGAACGAACATGAACAAGGCTTCGTTCGTGTTCGTCCGGTTCGTTTAGAGCCCTACGACAACTAATGTTTATGGATGTTTCTTTGTAAATGTTTATTTGAACTTAGATTTAGAGGTACAAAATGTACACCCTTTAAATCATTGAACCCCCTTTATTCATATAGTTGTTTTCAGTTAGCTGATGAACTCATCAGAAACTTGTACTCTTTAATGAGTAAACACGCTTTATGATTGTTTTAAACTTGGTTTTAATTTATGATATAACATCCTAAGAGATCAAGTCAATGAGTGTAATTTGTACCATAGAAACAATATATCTCTGATCATGCATGCCAAATTAAATTTTTTGCCAATAACTAGAAGTATAACTTCACTAATATATAAACATGCAAAATAAAACAAGTAAACAACTTAACCATGCCCTAAAATTAGCCTTTGAATATAATTATTTATTAATACCCTAGAACATTTGGTATACATTAACAGTTTATGCATCGACATATGAGAATATGTATTCAAACTATATATTAAGGGTTATCTTACGGATACACAATTACAAGTGACTTAAAACAAAGCTTATAGCATTCAAATCGACCATGATAGTTAATAGATAGCATATAATAGAATATTAGTATCATTATTCTCATTAATATTGCATGGAAAAAGTTAAAAAAAATCTTGTTTCAAACAGGCCAATAAGTATTATAACTTATAAACTTAATAGTCACATGCACAAATTACTAGATCAATACATAACGTAATGCAAATTCTAATATATCAAAATATACATATTAGATCAACAAACAAGATTTAGTTGCCTATCGTAAAATCAATTGCGCAAACTTAACAAACAAAACTTGCTAAAATTGAATAATGGTAATTTTCACTTTAATGACGAAGCATATGTGATTGTTTTGCTAGTCAGGTACTATAAAGTTTTAGAAACCTTGGCCAAATAATTTTCATGGGTTACATTAAAATAACTGCATCATAGAGTTTAATAAATTGATAAAACAAGCAAATAATTAGAATAAGCATATGCATTTGGAACATGTAGCAATAATATACTCCATATGACAGTCATTACAAAAAGGCACATATAAGATTTGAACACTTTCTACTATGATTGCTAATGCTTTCAAGACATTTTATGATCATCTAATAACAAGATATTTAGTTTAATTTAAATAATTAACGTGAATCTTGAAGAGCAAAGTGAATTGGTTTACTCTCTAATTGGTAAGTAATTAAAAAATTATTGAATATAGTATCTAAGCATACCACATAGAAAATCATGCAATCCTGTTAGCATGAATTATAAATTAATCATCTGAACTAGAAAACATACTTTATATATGATTAAAGTTGATCCGCGCTCAAAATTAAATCAGACTCTGCAAATTACCTAGATCAATTGTAGAGCGTGCTGATAACGTGTTGTGAAACAATAAAGTAAAGAACAATAAACAATAACAAGAAGATAGAGAGATAGAGAATTGTATTATTCATCTCACAATGGAGGTATGTATATATAGATACAAGATGGAGTATTCCACAAGATACAATTCTAATAAGATAACTACCAATAATAAAAGATATGGACATCCATTCCTTATTTATCCATAACACTATAGAGATTTTATTGTCCATATAAAGTGAAACTCATATGCTTAATCCATAAACATCCTCTTGACTTATACAGTATTAATTAATGTATAAACACCCATTAAGTTTATAAATTGAGAAATATCCTCTTAAACCAATTGAACTTATCTTAAAATCTTCAGAATTTTGGCATAGTACCCATTAAACCTCAAATTTATTAAACTCTTAACACCCTTTAACTTACTAATTAATGCATAAACACTCTTTTATAACTTAGCCTCAAAATTAATTAAACTTTATGCTTTAAATTCCCATTAGATTTAGCAAAATAACAAATTAAACCTCAACCGATTAAACTCTATATTATAAATATACTCATTTTAGGCAAGGAACGACGCCGTTTTGCGTCCCTTGCTACAGTACCGGCCCAGTTGGGTTTCTTGGGCTCCTAGTTTGTGCTTCCATTTTGGGCTTCCAGCTTGGCCTAACCCATTTGTTTTTTTTACTTAGTCAATATTTGTGGCGTGAGTATAATAACGTGAAACATACAAGTATGCAACATAAAAAAATTGTTGGCACAAAATAAGGAAAAAAAATTATAAAACGTACCCTCAACACATAAGCCCATATAAGAAAAAAATAAACTATTAAAATTATAAAACGTACCTCACACATAACCCATAATAAGAAATAATATAAACGATATAATTATGAGTCCAAAAAATAAAGTCGCACAAAACACAACCAAATACCCAAATAAACCGACTTAAAACACACGTCAACTACCATACAAAAAAACACCAACACATAACTCGCATAAAACATATTCTTACACCTTAATGATTCCGAAAATATTCAAAATAAACCGCCCTACACACTTACTAAAAAAACAAACAAAAAATTAATTCCCCGCAGCAACGCGCGGGCACAAAACCTCTTGTTTTAACTCATTTCACGTGATTTTGTTAATTGTTTCAACACTTTTTTATTTGAAATATGTTGTTATTTATATTATTATTTTTAATAAAAGAACATTTGTAAAATGTGAATATATATATTTTAGAAATCAAATTCAATTACTTTTACGAATATATTTTCCTTAACATTAATGTTACACATATCTAAATAAAACCTTTATTTCGTAACTATGTAACACCCCAATTCCAAAGGAACCGGATGGTACACAAACAATACGTAAACAGAGCAGAATGTCCAAGTCGAATGAATTCTCCAATAAAGAAATAACATAATTTGTCCTAATAATTCAATCTAAAAATGGCACTAAAATATTCCGCTATCAATTTATTCTTAAGAAACTAATTAAGCCAAAATATTAAGTCTCTAACACTCCATGCCACTTGTACTAGCTCTTAATGGGGGCATGAGCTCAATACAATCTACTAATACTTACATAAAGCAAGCATCAACTAATAACAATACAATGGGTACATGGACCAGCAAATCCAAAATACCAAACAATGGTGGATGAGGTGTTGGGCAATACGCCTCCATCCACAAACATAACAATACCTATAGACTTGGTCGTCCATACGCCTCCTAAAAAAAAAACCTTATCATCACAGCCATAATGAGAGACGCGTAGACCACATTGGTGCCACAATGACGCGACCATGGTACCTCCATGGCTAGTTCGGCGCCAAAAACTTGATGTGTGTTTTTACAAGCTTTAAATTTATAATAACTAGAAATACCGATTTTGACTAAAAACACAACATTCGGGCAAGTATACCCTATTCGAGTGTAATATAGTATTAGGTAAGTCCAGGTCGTTCCACGGGATTTGTAGCAATTCACAGATTGTTTATCAAGTAACAAAGCTAAATGATTGTCACGGATCAATTAGCCAAAACGTGTGTATAAAGTAAGCAAGAAACAAGGCATGATCCACATAACATAATAGATAGAGATAGAGCAAGACTTTATATAAACAAAGCATACAAGTCATATATGACGGGTAATCATAATAACAAGCATATCTACCAATGATAACATAGAATCCTTTCGGCCTATATACTACATCATCACGAGCGCATTAAGAATGGTTTATATCAAATATGCATACATATGAATTCCTCCCAACCCGGTCGGTCAACATAAGGAAGGGTCTTAAACATAATTCTACTTGGGTTGTTTATCAATTTACCACACAATTCTCACAAGTATGATATTGATTCGCGACTCAAAATCAACCATTACAACTAACTCTTTCGACCTATAATAGTTGCAACAATCAATCAAAGGATAAACAAGGATCCAAGTAAAGATAACATCGAATTCATAAATATATATATTCACAAGTCATGGCAAAATCATCCAAATATTATTCATGTTTCACATATTACCGAAACAAACGAAGAACACTACATCATAACCAAACCAATAACCAATTTCTCCCATAAACAACCAACATCCAAACCTACTAGAACAACCCACGAGGCTGTCACGAACCCGTTGTAAATCAAGAACACGTTGCCAAATGGTGTGTTTGGTAACAAGTTTAATATAGTAAAGAATTAGATATTTGGTGTGAATCGTCTAATCTTTATGGTATGATGTGTTTAGGTTCTGGAAATATAGTGCTTGGGGTCTGGAAATGGTGGTGGTAGTGGTGGTTAGAGTGGTGGTGATATGGTGGTGTAAAGGGGTGTTTGGATCATTGGATCCTTAGATCCTCACCACTCCTCCTCCTCTCTAAGTTGTTGTAGAGATTGTATGTGTAAGATATGTGTTGGTGTGTGTTTCCCTTGGAGTTTTTGGGGTATTAATAGGTTTAGGAATACTTGGGGACCAAGTTAGGGATGTATGTGGTCGTTCTTGAGGCTAAATTCACGTATTTAATGCATCAGACTGAAAGTGCGGCGCACATTTTATTTTGTGCGTCGTACATGGTATCTTGTGAAAAGTGCACCGCACATTTTGAGAAGTGCGGCATACTTGGTGCATTTTCAGCTTTTGGACCAAAAATCAAAATTGTAGAGAATTCTTTCCCGGACGCGTGGGCGTCAGAATCGCGTCAATCCGAGTTAGTATCCTCAAGTTATGGCCAAAACAGTGGACATATGTTGGGAGATCTTTATCCTGAGTTCTTTCTTCTTTTAGGCTTCAATTCTTTTTGTATTCTTTTGTTTTCTTCCACGACACATCACATGAACCTACAATAGCAAATAAAGTCTATTAAGTATTAAAAGTTCTTATAATTAACCAAAATAGATATATAAAAGCACAGATAACGCATATAGAAATATATATAATTTGAGCGTTATCACTCCCCACAGCTGGTTCATCCTCAGCAATAGTCGTTATAATTCTTTTGTTTATGATTAACAATTTGATTTTTCTGTTGTGAAGAGGAAGATGGATTTGTTTGAAACTTTTTTTTGTTATGAAATTTGTTGGATGAGGGGTAGGTTGGTGAGGAAGTTTTGATAGTTAGACAGTCTTTTTGAAAGTGCCTAAGTTTCCAACATGTAAATCATGTTTCATTTGATTTGTCAATGGGTTTCCTAGCAGCACCAACTCTTCCTTATCTTTTGTAGAACCTATTCTTATTTGTAAGAAGTGCTCTATCATGAAACTCAACATTTAGATCAGCTAGGAACTCATTGCTGCTCCTGGTGTCTTCCTCTACATCTAAGTCATTGTCTTGAAAATAAGTGTTAGAGATCAAAGTTTTTGAAGTAAAGCTCTGAATGGTAAATCTTTTAGTTTCAAATTCATATATTTAATTAATCAGCTCTTCTTCATAATTGTATTTGCCAAAGAGTGTGGCTAAGCTATCATTCTTAATAGAGTTATTGGCTC
>BQNB010025954.1:0-59093 GCA_026074375.1 Tanacetum coccineum
AATCTTAACTATAAATACCCCTCTCTAAGGATGGAGAGGGTGTTGGTTCATTTGTAACTTTTCATTTGCAAGTAATCCTTCCATTTTCTCTCATTCTCTCTCTCTAAAATTCTTCTCATCTCCTAATCTTAATTGCTTGTTCTTAATATGAAGTGAAGTGATTTATTGGTTACCGACATATAATAATGGGAATAAATTAACATGTAAAAATTCAAATCCTATCATGCATGAAAACTTTAAGTTGTGGGCACAATCTATATGGATCTTCTTATCATAGTCGCAATAACTAGGGTAATCATCAATTTCAGTATCAAGTTCATCATCCCTAGTTCTAAAGTTCCTCAATTACCCCCACCTTCCTCAATGGTGGGCATTAAATCATCACATTGATTTCTTCTAAGCTCAAATGGTTTATTTAGATCATTTAATTCGAGGTAATCTCCATTCAAAGGGTCTAATGATCTATTAATCACCAAAGTCTCTCCCATAAGCCTAGCTTCAAAATCAAGCTCCATTTTTTCTCTTAAACTTAGCATGTAGACCCTCTTAATTAAACTACTAGCAGGTTTAACACTTTTGAAAATAATTCTTTCTTCCCCAATCCTCAAAGTAATCTTTCATTTGTAAACATCAATCTTAACACGGGCGGTTGACAAAAATGGTCTTCTAAGGATCAAGGGCACTTTGATATCCTCGGGCATATCTAAAATTATAAACTCTGCTGGGAAAACAAATTTGCCAATACCTACTAACACATTTTCAACTATTCCTTTTAGATATTTCACTATCCTGTCTGCCAATTCAACTGTTAACTTAGTGTGAGCTAATTCGCCTAATCCTAAGTTAAGGTAGGTTAAGAGAGGCATAACACTAACGCTAGCTCATAAGTCAACAAGGGAATTATCAAAACAAACATTATTAATAAAGCAAGGTAAAGTGAAACTCCTTGGATCTTTCTCCTTTCGGGGTATGGAATTATTGATATGTGAAGCTTCAGAGTAAGCTTTTGAGAATTGTGGTCTATATGATCCCTTCTTTTCTTCACAGTAGTAACCATTCAAATGACTTGGGAACGGAATCATCATTTGTCTTGTCTCGTACATCAGTGTACGGTTATGTCCAGTAGATACGGCGTATTGGGAGGATCCAATACGGCGTATTGGATATGAATCAACTTCAATAGTAGTCGAAATTGACTTGACTTGATCTCTCGGGTTTGCTTTAGTAGAGCTAGGTAGACTTCTAAATCCTCTTTCCTGTAGTACCTTACTCATTTGCCCGATTTGAATCTCTAAAGTTTTAATCGTTGCTCTTTGGTTTTGAATTGCAGCATCCGTTGAAGCTCGGATTTCTTTAATTAAATTAGAGTTTTCTTCATGTCTCTTTGCTAATTCACTCATAAACTTGTTCAGGGTATCTTCCATAGACTGCCTTCATTTTTGGTACGAAGGATTCGCATTGTTCTTTTGCTAGAATCCATGAGCTGCTGCTCTATATCCCCCTCCTTGAAAAGGTCCACCAAATTACGTGTAGTAAGCTTCTTCAAGGGTTTTCCCTTCTTCTTTGAGTGGGCAATCTTTGGTGTAATGGGGTCCTTTGCATTGTTCGCATCCAACTTGAGCAGCATAAACTTTTTCATTCACTTTCTTGATTTCTCTCCCAAGATTGTTGAGTTGTGCTTGTATAGCTGCCAATCCGTCCAAAGTTTCAGTACTTCTTGACCTAGATGTTCCATTATGCCATTTTTGAGAGTATTCAGCCATTTTTTTGATGGCCACCTTTGCATCAGCAGCAGTCTTAGATGGTATTGCACCTCTCTAATCAAGAATCTGTCGAGTAGGAATTCCCAATCCATTATAGAACAAGATTACCTCCTGCATCTCCGTTAAATAATGTTGAGGACACTTCATCAAGAGTTCTTTAAATTGCTCCCTTGCTTGGTAAAGGTTTTCTTCTGGATCTTGCTGAAAGTTGTTAATTTCCTCCATTTTCTTTGCAGTTCGAGTAGGTAGACAATATTTGTTCAAAAATTTTGTTTTAAGACCATCCCAAGTTTTAATTGAACCAGTTGGTTTGTTTCTCAGCCAACGGCTTGCGGCTCCAGTTAAGGACTTAGGGAATGCTCTAAGCATCACTTGGTCTATAGTAATACTTGGAATGTGGAATAGATCAACAATCTCAAGAAATTTCTCAATGTGTTCGTTCGCATCTTCATGATCCGAACCGCTAAAGGTTTTGGTACTTAGTTCCTTGAGAAATTAGCCCTTTAGTTCAAAGTTATCCTTGTTTTCAATTTTAGGCCTGGCAACCCCTGATCCATAGTCAGCTCGGTTCTTGCTTATGTATTGCTCTATAGTTTCCGCCATTGTTTCCGCAACTTCTTCCTTCGAGTATACTTGGTCAGAAAATAAATTGAAATCAAGTGATCTCAATTCGTCAAGACTTAGTGTCTTGAAGTGCTTCCTAGATGATCGAAATTCTCGTTCCGGATCCTTGAAAGGTGTAAATAGATCATTCGTTGAACTCCTTGTCATGCACTACCTGAACCAAAGGATAAACAATCAGTAGGATAGGCTCTTAAGGATAGAAAAAAAATTAGCACGGAAATCAAATACAAAAACTAAGATTCTGATTCTGTTTTAGATGATCGATACGCCGTATTCAATAGAAGTAAATACGCCATATTAATCAGTTGAACGAATCCGCTATATTAGATAGAAAGTTGGATGCGCTGCATCCAATGGAAGTAGATACGCCGTATGGAGTTATCGACCAGAACAATGTATTAGGAAAACAATTAAATACACAAACAATTATACAAGCAAATAATTAAACTAACAAATATACAAAAATATATAGAATATACAAGAATATACACTAATCTAATTAACAATACTCCTAAGGGTTAGATCTATTCTAACAACCAAAATATAAAATAAAAATCAAGATTAATTTCATTCCCCGGCAGCGGCGACAAAAACTTGATGTGTCGTTGTGTGATGTATATTTTTATGATTCAAGTTTTAAATTTATATTTTGCCGACTTAACCAAAAACAACACTTTAACGGGCAGTGTACCCGGTCGGTGGTAGATTCGTGGTAAGTAGGGTGTCGAACACTTGAAGCGAGGTTAAATTTGTCAATTTATTAATATTTTGGTTATCTAATATAAGTCAAACCTATGCTAATCCTATGTTAGTTCTAATCCTAATTCTAACATGAAAATGAGGTTTTCAGCCTGAGAGACTGGCACGGGTTTGGTGGTGACTACAATCAATTCAAGAAACTTTAACCTACGCAAGAAAATTAACAAAAGATAAAAGAGCGGTCAAGCCTTATGATAGAAAACTGTATTAGCCATCATTAATCCGATTAGAAGTTGGTTTGTTTATTCAGTGTAATGATTACTTATCTCGATGAGGCATATCATTCTTAGACTTAGGCGGGACTTCATCCTAAGACCTAGACACATTAATTCTGTCACAATTAAAGCATCCGCATAAAGCATCCTTATTTGCTGATTATAATCTATCTTAGGGATTAAAGCAATGGTGATCTTGGTAAACCCTAGCTCATAGAGACTTTACCCACTTACTGCTTAATGGCGATTTATACTCTAGTAGTCTACTTGTCTAACTATCCAATGGAATCAGAACGTTATTTGTTGAATTATCTAGGTTCACCTGCTAGTCAACTTGTTCAATAAACCAAAGGCAATATTCGATATCTAGTTAACCTAGAAGCGTATCCTAGCACGAATTTAGCAGGACAATAGTTGTGATCCTATGATTCTAGATGTATAAATCACTATATGGAGAGCTATACTTGGTCCGTATTACTAGATCTAGTTGAATGATAGGTCACATACAAAAGCACGTAAACAAGTATAAATTGATAAACATAAACAAGCATACAACGATAAATTAAGCAATCGAGATATAAACAAAACCAAACATTCAGATCTTCATAATAATGGCTAATACCCGAAGGTATTAGCCTTCAAACATCATAATTAATACAAAAGTAATGGCTCAGCCAAGGTAAACTAACTGAGTTAACGAATGATACCAAAAACTAAACGATTACAAAAGTATAAGAAATTACACTATGTCTCCTATGGATTGGAATGCGTTGCAACACCTCTTTTGCTCTTTTTCTCCTCTGAAAATTAACTTTTGTGGTTTAGGTATCGAGAATATTATTTAGCACACTTAAAACTCGTTTTTAAGTTTTCTATTTATAAGGTCTGGAGTCGGTGTCGATATGGCGTATCCAATGTATTTGGGATTCCGGGTATGAGGTTTCTTGAGTAGGGACCACGTTTGATATTTCCATAAAGATTCACATACTATATCTCCAATATGACGTATTGGTCTTCACTGGATACGGTGTATTGATCATGTGGTCTTCGTGGTCTTTGGTGAGTACAGGCACGGATACGCCATATCTTCCTTGATGGATACGTCGTATTGGTTATCAGAACAGTAATCTTCAAAATATCTTCGTTTAAGCTCCAGAATGCGTGCCTTTTAGTCAAGTTTCACCAAGTACTCCATAATTACTGCAATTCTCAAATAAAAACGATTAAGTAACAATTCTTTGAAATAATTATACAAAATGGGTCAATTACATGGGATAAATGATGCTATAAAATAGACGTTATTTGATGTCATCAGTTGCTTAGTAGAATAGTAGTCCTCACCATGAATAGGGATAAAGTAGTGTAAGACCTCACAAGCTCATGCATGGTGCATGGGAGGGTGAAGACAAGAGTGTCATTTTCTTGCACATGTGTTTGTTTAATGGGTGAAAAAGTAAAAAGATGCTCTTTGAATTAATTAAGTGTGTGTGTGTGTGTGCGTATTTAGAGTATATGGGGAGGGGATGCACAAAATTCGTAGCATTAAAACACGATACGTACGATAACTAGGGTTTACATGCAAAGGTGACAACTTTTCGGGTCTCCGTTTGACCTAAAACACGAAAAACGTAAAATGCACCCGAAAAACGTAGAAATTGTAAACGTAAGTGTACGTAACCTACGTAGCAATTTAAAATGATAATATTATGCATATAATACTTAGACTAATCCAAGTCCAAAGTCGGAATGCATCCGATGACGTTTTTAGTTTTTACGTGGGACACCTTCCCGAAATATTGCCAATTTAACACGTAACTTATAAAAATTAAAATTGAGCATGGAAAAGTTTAAATAAATGACCTAAAATTTATGAGGTGTGACATTCTTCCCCCATTAAAAGAATTTTTCCCTCAAAGCTCAAGACGTAGCTTTTGATGTAGATGCAGGTTAGCGAAAAGATGAGGGTACTCTTTCTGCATTTGGTCTTCGCGCTCCCATGTGAATTCAAGGCCTCGCCTCGAATTCCAACGTACTTTGACAATCAAGATACGGCTCTGCTTTAAACGTTTGACTTTACGATCCATGATTTCAACCGGTTCTTTGATGAAATGAAGCTTGTCGTCAATCTGAATTTCATCCAAAGGGATAACTAGTGGTTCGTCAGAGAAACACTTCTTCAGATTGGAAATGTGAAAAGTACTATGAACACGGCTTAGCTAATCCGAGAGTTCAAGTCGGTAAGCAATTGTTCTAACTTTAGCAAGAACCTTGAAAGGTCCAATATAACGAGGGTTCAGCTTTCCCTGTTTGCCGAAACGTATCACCCCTTTCCATGGCGATACTTTCAACATAACCTTATCTCTAACTTGAATCTCCAATGGCTTACGTCTCCTATCAGCATATCTCTTTTGTCTATCACGTGTCGCTTGAATACGTTTCTTGATTTGGATGACCTTTTCTGTAGTTTCATGAATAATTTTTAGGCTAGTAAGCTGAGCATCTTCAACCTTAGCCCAACAGATAGGCAATCGACACTTACGACCGTACAATGCTTCGAACGGTGTGGCTTTGATACTTGTGTGATAACTATTGTTGTACGAAAATTCCACCAAGGGTAGATGCCTATCCCAACCTTTTCCAAAGTCGATCACACAAGCACGCAACATGTTTTCTAAGGTTTGGATGGTCCTTTCACTTTGACCATCGGTTTGAGAGTGATAAGCCATACTCATATATAATTGAGTACCTAGAGCCTTCTAAAGCTACTGCCAGAATTGAGATGTGAATCTACCATCTCGAGTACAAATGATCAAAACTGGCACACCATGCCTCGTGACTACTTCCTTCAAGTATTGTCTAGTCAACTTCTCTATTGAGTAGTTCCCCTTCATTGGTAGAAAATGAGCAGATTTAGTAAGGCGGTTGACAAATGAGCAGATTTAGTAAGGCGGTCGACAATTACCCAAATTGTGTCTTGTCCAGTCGACGTCTTCGGCAATTTAGTAACGAAATCCATTGTAATGTTTTCCCACTTCCATATTGGGATCACAGGTTGAACCAATAAACCAGATAGTTTTTGGTATTCGGCCTTGACCTTGGCACAGGTCAGACACTTACTAACGTAGGTGGAAATCTCAGCTTTCATAATGGGCCACCAATACAGTTTTTTCAAATCTTGGTACATCTTGTCCGATCCAGGTGGATCGAATACTTTGACTTATGCGACTCGTACATAATCAAAGCTCTCAAGTCACCAAAACAAGGTATCCAACTCCTATTCTTCAAACACAATGTGCCGTCAATGCGGGGCTCAAGCTTCTTAATCATACCACACAAATCTTTGGTTCCATAATTCTCTTCCTTTCTCGCCTTAACTTGAGCATTAAAAATTTACATAGGAAGGTTCAAACCAATCGTCATAACCAAAGCTTGAACTCGTAGTGGCTTAATCCGTTCCTTTTGGCTTAAAGCATCCGCCACCATATTTGCCTTTCCCGGATGATAACGAATTTCACAGTCGTAGTCACTCAACAATTCCAACCACCGACATTGTCTCATGTTCAACTCCTTTTTGATCAAGAATATGTTGCAAAGTCTTATGATCAGTAAACACAATGCACTTTGTGCCGTACAAATAATGTCTCCACATGTGTAGTGTAATTCTTCTCGTGAATCTTGAGTTGGCGAGATGCGTAGGCTATGACTTTTTCCTTTTGCATCAAAATTACGCCCAACCCCTTGTGCGAAGTATCACAGTAGACCACGAAGTTCTAACTTCCTTCGGGTAAAGCCACAATTGGCACACTACACAATTTTTTCTTCAATAGTTGAAACACATCTTCTTATTTTTCTTCCCAATCAAACTTTACGCTAGCCTGAGTCAATTTCATCATAGGCTTAGCGATCTTTGAGAAACCTTTGATAAATCATCGGTAATAACGAGCAAGGCCTGAGAATTGACGAATCTTGGTTAGAGTCTTTGGTGACGCCTAATTCTTGATTCACTCAATTTAGCAGGATCAACGTGAATTCCTTCGCTATCAATCATGTGACCGAGAAATTGTACCCTTGAAAGCAAAATGTCACACTTTGAAAACTTGGCGTACAACTCCTCATTCTTAAGTAATTCCAAAATTAACTTAAGGTGATCTTCGTGTTCTTCCTTGTCCTTGGAGTAGATCAAAATGTCATCGATAAAAACAATCATGAATTTATCTAAGTACGGTTTGCACACTCGATTCATCAAGTCCATGAATACCGCCAGTGCGTTTATCAATCAAAAAGGCATTACTTGGAACTCGTAGTGGCCATAACGAGTCCTAAACGTCGTCTTTAGAATGTCCTCATCACGAACTCTGAGTTGGTGATAACCAGACCTCAAGTCGATCTTCGAGTAAACACTTGATCCTTGCAATCGATCAAACATATCATCGATTCTTGAAAGTGGATATCGATTCTTCACAGTAAGCTTGTTTAGTTCACGGTAGTCGATACACATCCTGAAAAATCCATCTTTCTTCTTGACAAACAAAACCGAAGCACTCCAGGGTGAGGAACTAAGTCTTATAAATCCTTTGTCAAGAAGTTCTTATTGTTGAGTAGATAGTTCTTGCAGTTCTGACGGTGCTAATCTATACGGGGCTCGCGCTACAGGTACATCACCAGGGACTAAGTTGATTTGAAATTCAACTTGTCGAATAGGTGGTAGTTCGAGTAAGTCTTCTGGAAAGACTTCTGAAAAATCCCGTACAGTCGGCACATCGTCAAGTCGCTTCTCTTCTGACTTGTCATCAGTCTCCTTCTCCGTAACTTGTGCCAGAAAAACTTGACACCATTTTTGAATATACTTTTGAGTCTTGGTACACGAGATGATTCTCAATCTCGATTTACTTCCACTGTCACTTCCATCACCTTGGACTATCAGAATCTCATTTCCGTAAGGAGTACGTACGATATTCTCGTTATAGATTATCACCACGTGACATTTCGCTAATCAGCCCATACCAATGATGACGTCAAAACTACCGGGTTCTACAGGCATTAGATCAATATTGAACAGGTGACCTAGTAAGTTTAATGTACAACCTCTAAGTATAGTATCGAATCCTATTATCTTTCCATTAGCTAGCTCAATAGGGTACTTAATGTCTGGAATAGATGGGATGATGTCACTTAGAAGGATAAAAGTTGTAGGCACGAAATTTCTATCGGCTAGGTTCTAGGTACCTGCAACAATTGCGTCCTTTGCTTTAACTTCTGGTCCATTAGAAGTTTCGTTGGTACGAGAATCTCATAATCTTTATGGTTTCTAACTCACTAAAAGAGAAGTCAATTGAAGCAAATCTCCTAGATTTATTGGTTATATTCCAATTAGAAGAATAAGTTCATCACGTTCTAGATTCTTACGATCCATAATTATTATGAATACAAAGAGCATGATTTGGTCTCTCGGCTAAGGGTATGGCGTCTCCATATGATACAGTTGAGAAGATTCTACTTAGTTATGGCGCCTACTATTACAAATACGAATGACAAACACAACTCATGAGTACGAACGCAAAGTATCCGTAATACATGAACACGATAAACACTTGTTGAAAATATAGAGAAGAGAAATGAAAATAGAAAAGGAAAGTAAGGACAAATTGTCAAAGTTTATGGCAACTACTCCCATTACAGCATGATCCTTCCTGTATTGGATATAGGTAGCCAAGCTATGTATAATTTAGGGACTAATGATGAAGTGCTCATTTTGTCAAATTAGTGTTATGTTTAAAATGTTATATCGTATAAACAATACGGTTTATAAGGTAATAAAATAGTTCGTAAAGGCGAATACAAAAAAGTTTATATAACAACACAAGACATTTTGTAAAATAGCGTTAAATAGTGTAAGAGGTGATATCAAAATAGTTTACGAGAAAATCACGTGACATTTTATAATGTAACAATAAGGGGTTTATAATATGGTAAGAAATAGTTTACAAGCTGACAACCAAATAGTTTTCAAAGTGACAACGAAATAGTTTATAAAAGACAACAAAATAATTCATAAGATGACGATGAAATAGTTTGTAGATGACTACAAAGAAGTTTATAATATGGTAGCAAAAGAGTTTATAAATAACCGCAAAATAGGTTATAAGATGAAAACGAATTATTTTATAAAATGATAGCAAAATGATTTAGGAGGTGATAGTAGAATAATTATAAGATGTTGACAAAATGGTTTATAGAGTGATATCAACATGATTTATAAGGTGTTAGCAAAATAGATAATAAGCTATCAGTAAAACGGTTTGTAGGCTGGCGGTAAAATAGTTTATAAAACGACAGTAACTCTGTTTATAAGATGACACTAACATAGTTTGTAGGATAACATCCAATTAGATTATAATAGTAAAACGGTTTATAGGACAATAAGGGAATGGTTCATAAGACGGTAACAAACTCGATGGGTAATTTACATAAGTTAGTAGACGATTGAAGTGTAACCGACGGAGTCATCATGACACAAAATGAACAAAGGATTTAAAAAAAACATCCACCCAATACACGAAATTCACAATGAAGAACTAGTGCAATTTTCTATGGTCCAAGTCTGCTTAGGTTTTGCTAGGAAATGTAGGAAAAAATCTCTCTTTAAGTATCTGCATTATCCTTGACGATGTTAGAGTTCCCATGTGTTTTTACCTTCCAATTATGGTTCACATGGTTCAGTTTAGACAATCACTCTTGTAATGTCCTGTCTTTCCAACCTCATAATAGGTACTTTGGGTTTCTGATTTGCCACTGCGGCCTCTAAGTCGTTATCAAAACGGGTGTCCTACAATTTTCTGGTCATATGGCCAACTCTCTTGTAGTTATTGCACTCCACAGTGAATGGCCTAGTGTGGCGCAACTTACGCTCTTTGTAGAAGGGTAACTTTCCTACATATCTGTTGATAGAAATAATGCCTAAAAACGTTATTAATATTTTTCGACCTCTCTACGTTTTGATAATCATAAAATTTAAAAACGCTTAATGTAAAATTAAACGTAAACAAGTAATTAATAGTAAATTTTCATTTTGAAAATTTAATCACTTAAAGGTATGAATAAATAAATGCTTAATGCATTTTATGATCAAAGAAATTTTTATTTAAGCTCACATTTTTTATAAAATGTTACAAACATTTTTATAACTTTTACAAAACATTTTTTTACATTTAAAAGAAATGTTTTATTCAAAATAAACATTTTGAATTCAATTTTTCTACCTAAAAACGGCTAGAAATGTTCCAGGAAACACCTCCCCTGGAAAAGACAAAAAAAAGGAACGTCAGGCCTGGGCGACCCCCTTAAATATAGGGGCGACCCCCTTAGTGATAGGGGGTCGGCCATGGAGCTAAGGGGGCCGGCCAAAAAAAAGCTCCACAGCTTTGCCTATAAATACTGGACTGTTCTCTACTGATTTTCTCACCTGCACTTATTCTTTTATGTCTAAAATCAGTCCACACATCACCTACAATCCTTTGATCATTTAATCTTAAGATTTTGTTTCCAAGTGATTCAAGCTTAATTCCTCAAGTGCAAGAGAAAAATACTTTTTATCATCAAGTCAAGAAGTATTGTAGTTTTGTTTTTGTTATTGGGAAGTTGTATTATATCTTATAAATCATTTGTGTATATTGTGAAGGTGTGTATTGTAGTTGTGTGTAATAGGTAGATTGCGGTGATTGTTGAAAGTATTGCTAGATCGTGGTGATCATAGTAAGTAGTGTTAGATTGGTATGATTGTAGTAATGTCTAGGTGAAGTGAAGTGAAGTTGTGAAGCGTAGTGAAGTTGTGAAGCGTAGTAAAGTTGTGAAGTGAAGTAAAGTAGTGAAGTGAAGAGAAGTTGTGAAGCGTAGTGAAGTTGTGAATTGTTGTGAAGTAGTGCGGTTAGTATTTTAGTCATCAAAATACAAAAGTTGTGATAGATTGGTTCTAGCTAGGATTAAAACTCGACATTTGGCTTAGTGTCAGAAATTGGTGTAAGCTTAGTTGTGTACGGTTTTCTCTGCCTAAAGGGAGTTTGTTGACATAGTGAAGAGAACTCTCGAGTTTGGTGCTCGGGAGTAGTGTTAGGGCGATAAAGTAAGGTGCTTTGTTACCGAACCCTTATTAATCCTTGTGTTGTAGTTTGATTTTCTACTTCTTATCTCTTGTCTTTAAATTATTTTATTTACTTAATTGTTACTTGTTCAATATTGTGGCACTATTGAGACCACATAAGTTGAATCTATGTTTTTTAAATTATACTTACATCAAATTAAAAGCGGTAGACTATTCAACCCCTTTTAGTTTTCCGACAATTGGTATCAGAAAGCCACTGTCGAACAAGATTTTTAAAATAAATTGTATTTTAATAACTTGAATCGAATTCTATGGAATTCGGATATAATATTTAGAAGGGCAATCTATGCAAAGACCACCACTATTGAAAGTGATGGATTTATTTATTTAGAAATAGATTCGAAACTTATGTGAGCAAAGATCTAGATCTTTCGGCATATTATTTACCTACTGTGATTTTTCTCTCATTTTTAAATAATCCCGAAACTAATAGGATGAAATTTGTACCATTTGATAAACAAAATGATGATCTTAAAAAAAACTCGCTAAAAAAATGAAGCTAAAATGGTAATTTATAATGCTGATTTGCCATAAATAGATAAGAATTTTTATGTGTAAAACGGCAAAGAAATTTGGGTATACTTTATATATCACTCACCTAGTGTAATAGTAAAGTCATAAGATAATAATATGATCTTCTTGTTCGACAATTTATGAACAAATTATGAATTCCAGAGAGGAATCGATAAGATAATGGTTTTGCTTGATTTAACACTATTATACTAGTCTAAAAGCACTGATGAAGTTTTTCTTAGCAAGATTTATGTCTAGAAATTTCTGATGGGCTCGACATCCTAAATGGCGCGCAAAGGTTACGGCTATTGATGAGTCGAAGGATTTAACATCACTATCGCTTGATGAATTTATTGGAAACTTAAAAGTTTATGAAGTAATAATATGGAAAGATTCCAAAATGGTTAAAGGCAAAAGAGAACAAAATATATCTCTTGCCTTAAAGGCTAAAAAGGAATCTAGTGATGAAGATGGTTCGACCTTCGATAGTGAAGACGAAGAATACGCTATGGCCTTGAGAAACTTCAAGAAATTTTTCAAAAGACGAGGAAGATTTGTAAGACAACCACACGATGAAAGAAAGTCATCCCAAAGAAATAAAGATGACAAGAACGAAAAAAGCAAAAGAAAATGCTTCAAATGTGGAGATCCAAATCATCTCATCGGAGAATGCCCAAAACTATCAAGAAACCATAACAAAGTGCTGCATCGGAGGACATGGAGTGATAGCGACAGAAGAAGGAGAGACAAGACTAGGATGAAAAATGTCTTATGCTCTAAAGCATCATATGAATGGTTATCTTTTGAAACCGAATCTTAGTGACGACCCATCATCATTAGATAAAAAAGACTTAAATAGTGAATATAATCAATTATGCAAAATAGGTCTAAAAGTCATGGCTAAATATAAATCACTAAAACAAATTAAAAATCAATTAGAAAATGAAGTAGTACTGGAACTAAACAAATAAATTATTCAGATATAGAACAAGAGTAAGGAGGCTAATGAAGAATGTAAAATATGTTAAGAACTTAGGTTTGAAAATGAAAAGCTTAAAGAGAAAATTTCTAAGCTTAATCAATTTAATAATAGTAGTCACTCACTTAAGAAAATAATAAGTTTTTAAAAACCATTGGATTGATAAATCCCGGTCCTAGAATTAACTTTTACCCAAAGATCACAAGTTACGACTAACAAGTAAAATTTTGTATAAGTCAAAAGAAATTGAACCTAAATATAAAAATTAGTTGAATCAAAGTCAGCCCAAAACCATAAATTTAACTTATAAACAATATAAAATTCCATTGCAGGTAGTGGATGATGAAGTAAACGTTTTTATAAACCCTCTTTAAAACTCGGAGTCGGATTTGCTAAACCCATAATGAGATCTAAAACTCTCCTCCGAAAAGAACGAATAATCCTCACACTCGGTCTAAAATACCACAACCTAGGAGAGATCAAGGTAGACAAAATTACCCTAACACTAATCATTCAATGTGGAATTATTTACAACAACCAAGCTTTACTCCATGGGGAATGTGTCAAACCTGTATGTATCTGAATCAAATGCAACCAATGTAAAATATGTTCGGCACTAACAATTTCGGACCCATGGGAGTTGTAAAACTTCTTGTAGAAGTCCCTTACGACAACCTCAACAAGTTTTTATCGCCGCTGCGTGGGGAATAGTTAGGTTTTGATCATAGTTTAGCTTAGTTCTACTTGCTTAAATCCTTTCAAGTAAAATTTAATTTCCGCATATTAGTTTTCTCGTAGTCTATATGTTCTTTGTGTTATCTGTTTTGTAACTCATTCTCGTCAACCACCATGGGAGACGAGAATCCTATCCGCACTCTAGGAGACTACTCCAAACCTAGCCACAAGGGCTATAGGAATACCATCGAGCTCCTCGTAGGGAAAAATGTGATACCTCTTCGATCCGACACCATCCGGTTGGTACAAAACGGATGCTCATTCCACGGACTTCGGTTCGAGGATCTAAACCAACACCTCAAGGATTTCCTAAAACTAGTGGACTCACTTGACCTTGATGGTGAAAATAGGGAAAGAACACGCCTGCGTTTATTTCAATTTTCCCTTCGCGATCAAGCTAGCAATTGGCTTGAACGTCTTCCAGCAGGATCCATCACCACATGGGAGGATCTTACTACCCGTTTCCTTGCTCAATTCTTTCTACCGGGAAGGACCGCAAAACTCCGCAATGATGTCCTGGTGTTCCAACAACATCATGGAGAATCTTTATCTGAATCATGGACACGTATCAAGGACTTACTACAAAAAGTTCCTTATTATGGCATTGACCTTTGGCTCCAAGTCCAAATTTTTTATGACTATGTCAATCCCGTCACAAGACGAACCATTAACCAATCGGCCGGTGGTAAGCTTCGTGACCGAAACGCCAAAGAATCCTGGGCATTATTTGAGGACCTCACCCTCTATGACAATGAAAGTTGGAACGACCCAAGGGATTTCGCTAAGCTAGTCAAGGAAATTACTTTGCCTCAAGATGTCCCGAGTACATCCGACCGTCACCTCATCGACCTCGAAAATCAAGTCCAATGCTTGATGGAAACTCATCTTGTTCTAATGCAACCTACTTAAGTAAACAAAATCACTACCTCATGTGAGATGTGTAGTGGTCCCCACGACACTTAGTATTGCATAGAAGATCCTGAACAAGCCTCCTCGCGAATCGACGAGATGGGAAGTAGGCAGTTCACTACAAACCAAGGACCGAGAAACTTTAATGAAGCTGCCAACTCTTAGAAGAAAAAACCAAACTTTAACTGGGCACACGCCCAGACATTTACCAACCCAGTGAATGGCTCATTCTCTACCTACTCATCTAATTACCAAACGAAGCTTGAGAAGGCACTAGTTGATTTCGACGCCCATCAAGAGAAAAGACTATACAGCCTAAGGACTCAACTTGAACAACAGCAAGACGACATGATTAGAAAAATTAATCTTTTATGGAAGGCCGTTTCTGAAAAGCTTGATGACGCTCCCCTTTGTGACACTGCAGGAGGCCCCACAACTTAAATGAATTTCACATCTCCCGACTACCATACTAAAGAAGAGCTTCAAAGTAAGGGAATCAAAAGCCCATCAAAGTTACTCTCCCTAAAGCATCTATCTCAGTCATCCATAATTGAACAAAACAAAAATCCATTATCTCCAAAATGTGTTCACATTGTTAATTCAATTGTCATTCTAAATATGGAGAATGAAGATGAGGAAGAAGGTAGTGTTGAGCCCAACAAAACTAATTACATAAACCGCAAAAATGCAAATGAAACTGATGAAGAAGTTGAAAGCGAAAAGGAAGTCGAGGAGGAATCTAAAGGAGAGACCGAAGAAGAAGAGGAAGATAACCCGGAATACTTTGACACATTTCCTACTATGAAAGAGTTAAGGTATCATGAGTGGCTTTTGAAAAATCCTCGGCGCCCATGGGTGAAGGCAAAGATCAGAATTGGGAACGTAAATAATGTGAAGTTCTCATTCATGATTGGTCAATTCAATAAAGAGCAAGCCTATTTAGATTTAGAATCACCAATCAACATAATGTATAGGCTTCATTATAACTGGATCACGAGTAATAGGTTGAAACCAAGAAGGAAACCTTCAAACCTTAAGAAAAACTACAACTTCATAGAGAGAGTTGAGGGACTAAGAGTTTTCTTTGGGAACTTCACTTACGAGTATGACTTCATGGTGCTGTTAGATAAGACTAGTATCATTGATCATTACCTTAGATCGGTAGTGTTCGGAAAGCCGTTTGTGGAAGCAACCAGGCTAGTTAATAATAAAGAGGAAGGAACTGTCATGTTTGAAAGAGATAAGGAAAGGATCACATTCAAAATGCCCTACAAAATGGACATGTTTAAACACGTAAATTTTACAGATAGAGGCACCGATAGCATTCCTCCTTTCGTCATAGAGAGTGATGACGATAATTGTGAGAAAACTCACTGCTCGGACAGCTTAGACTTAGGGCCCGAATACAAGTATGACGAGTATGTGCGCAGAGGAATTCGAAGTTTGATGGCCGTAAAAGCCAGGAGGAAGAACAAAGGAGAAGTCACGTAAGAATGTGTGACTTCGAGTTTAGCTACAAGACTCGTAAATAAAGAAAAGCGCTTTTGGGAGGCAACCTTATATTTACTTTTCCGCATATTAGGAGTGTCTTATGTCTTAATTCTTTTTTGTTTGTTTTATTATATTTGAATTAGTTGTAATCATGCTTTGTTTGTTTGTAACTTCGTCTTATTTACAATTAAAGGTATTTTGCAACAAAATAAGTATAGGGGAAAATATCCGGTTTTTAAGAACCAAATTCAAACATTTAAAATAAATTATTTAGATTAATTCGCGTCAGTTTCGAGTCATATGATTGTAATGACTAACTCCAGGTTTTTATGCAGTGCTTTCTTCAGTTTTGACTTATAAAATTACGTGCAGGAAATTTCTCATTAAAAACGAAAAAGAAATTTTCACAGACGCAAGAGACGGCGTCAGGATTTATCCTGACGGCATCGCGTCTCCAGCTATGTAAAAATTCGAAAATTTTCTAGTATTTCTGAAAAATAAATGTGCAATATTTCAAATCTGTAATTCTTTTGTGAACCTGTAGAAAAACCTATGATTATATCACTACTCTCATCCTATCTTTACTGCTTTCGTAGAGTCGAAACCCTAAAACTCTTGTTGTATACTCGTCGATTTTATGCTTGGTGTAGTTTTCTTTGTCTTTGATTACATGTTATATTTGATGAGAAGAAGCTTGAAAGTTCTTAGGAAGTTTCATTGGATAATTCTTGGAGGACGATTTAACCAGTTATCGCATGTTTCTTCTTCATTATTGAGCAAACCAGGGGAGTACTAGTTTCTTTTAATTGTTTGTTAATACAAATAATGTCTAAAAACGTTATTTATATTTTTTAACCTCTCAACGTTTTGATAATAACAAAATGTAAAAACATTTACAATAAAAATAAACATTTACAATAAAAATAAACATTTACAAATTATCAAATGTAAAATTTAATTTCTAAGATTGGTGATCACTTAAGGTATAAACAAACAAAATAATTAAGCATGATTAGTGATCAAGAAAATATTTCTCTCTTAATCCTCACTTTTAATTCTACAAAAGTATTTTCTTAAAAATACATTTACAAAATATTTTCTAATTAAAAGAAATTTTTTATTAAAAACTCAAAATTTGAAATTTAAAATTTCCCCCCAAAATGGAAGGTTCCATCACAGATACAACCTTCACCACAAAAAGACAAAAAAGGGAGCGGAGTCTAGTGGCGGCTCCCTTATAGGCCTAGCGGCCTCCTTATATATAAGGGACCGCCGGGACCGCCATCAGATGACCGTTGGGATTCCCTGCCTATTAATACTGCTCCATTCCCAGCAGAAAAATATTCCTCTTTGCACAAAATTTTTTAGTCTTTTCTTTCTCTCTCTAAACCTTTTTCTCTCACTAAAACTCTTGATCACTAACATACTTAGATCTTGTTTCAATTGATCTAATCTCTTCTTCTCATCTCTTCCCTCTCATTCAAGTGCAAGAGAAGAACACTCGTATTCGTCAAGAAACGAAGTGTTAATTAGTGATCTCTCCTCTTTTCTTCTAAGTACCAAACCTCTATTGTATTTATCTTGTGTATTTGTGTGATTCGGATATTGTGTAGATCCGATAGTGTAGATCTTGTGAGTGTGTATATCTTGTGAAGTGGTAGATTGGTTCTAGCTAAGATTAGGACTCGACATTTAGCTTAGTGTCGGAAAATAACATAAGCGACGTGTAAACGGTTTTCTCCGCCTAAAGGGAGCTTGTTGACATAGTGAAATCTCGAGTCGGATACTCGGGGAGTGGAGTAGGGCGAAGAGGTGCTTCGTAGCCGAACCACTATAAAATCTTGGTGTCTTGGTTTGGTTGTTTCTTTCCTTATCTCTTTACATTATTATTGTTGTTATCTAGTTTTAGTTTAGATAGTTATTGCTTGTTCATATTGTGATTTGATTGAACATATAACTCGGATCTATACATTTTTGAAAGTAAACTTTTAAACCGTAAAACAAACGTGTAAACTATTCAACCCCCCCCCCCCCCTTCTAGTTTCCACAAAGCCTTGAAACTTATAAAATCACAGTCAAACTCATTCTATGGCATTATTGAAATTAAATACTTATAGACCAGTTTTGGGGTGTTACAAATAAGAGTTACCACGTTTGGCTGGAATGGAACAAGCAACTCATGTATCCATGTATCTCGTATGTATCATGTAAACTTGTACACATAATTGTATTACATGAATAATATATAACCATGTCCAAAGTAAAACAATTCAAAACCAGTTAATCACAGCAAAGAAAACATTTAAAAACATTTTGTATCCATTTTAAACCCAGGAAAACATTTAAAATGGGGCTACGAGAAACTCACCTCAAGCTTTACAAATGCGTGTTAATAATCCAAGCAATAATCTACACAATCATAATGAATGGGTTACACATGAACAAGGCTTTACGGCCCTATACATGTAACCTTCCAATTGATGGATACTAATGTCTAAATACATTTATTATTATCCCAACATGGTTTCTACACATTATCTAAGTTCTATACGTGTTTCATACTAGTATTCACATTTTTTGTTTTCTACAGAATTTTGAAGTCACTTTATGAATTTTTATAAATTACTAAATGAAGACTTTTGACTCCCAAACTTGGATGACATCAACTTCAATGAGTTATGAAACTACTGTAATTTTCCCAACCAATGAAAATAAGTTTAACTATTTTTAGAAAAATCAACAACACAAACTGATCAAATTCAAATCTGATCTGCACACCAAAAAGTTTGACTTGACCAAACCTATTTAGACACTTGGGAAAAATCTATAAAAATTTCAGAAATTCATAGACACCTAGAACTTATTCCGGTTCAAGTTTCATCGATTAAAAAATGTTTTGATATGGCTTTTGACCTCACAAACACAACCCAAAATCTGACCTAAAAACTTAGATTCGACAACGAATCTTGTAAAAATATTTTGACTGACTTCCACTCACTTTTAATTCACGAAACCACTTGGGTTGGAAAGTAAAATCTCTGTAGTTAATTTTAGAATCATAAAAATCAATAAAACTTATCCGTATGACTGAGTTATGACTCTTACAAGTTGACCTAAAAATTTGCCCAGTTTAAATTCCGAATTTAACAACAATTAAACCAAACTAAACGCACTAAACGATATTAATTATATCCTAATTGATTATTAATGATAAAAAAAATATGTTTACTGAATTTTTATGAAACTCTAATTCCACCAATTAAAAAGTTACAATTAATTGAATTAAAGAAAAGATTAAGTTAGGGTTATATGAAAAACCTTTTAATTTAAAAGTACACGATCTTGAACCCTAAATTTTCTTGAAAATCTTTGACGGCTTCTTCCTTCTTTGTGGGTGTCGACTGAGCCAAGGGAGAGGAAGGAAAAATAATGATCTAGGATTTAGGTTTAAGGGAGTATTTATACTAGTTTTAAGATAAATATCAAAAAGATTTGTTTTCTTATCAAACTTGGACTCCTTCCTTTCTTTTTCTCCCTATGCCGACCAAACACAAACCCTTAATTATATTTTTATAAAAATTTTGGCACTTATAAATATATATATATATTATATTTTTTTTTATTACATATTTACTCGAAAACCCTTAATTGATTACACATAATTTCTAACTAGAAATTATTTATTTTACATATAATTTTCCTCAAATAGTTTTATTACTCACTATATAATTAAATCATTGAATCCAAATTTATCCAATAATATTGAATCAAAATTAACGATGCTTACTTTCTTAAATTATTTCCAAATGTTACGAATAACGAAACAACTAACAGACTATTCTTTTTAAAAATCATCATTTCCAACGAAATGAAATGACTAACTATTTAAATTGAAGCCTCTCACACAACAATTGTAACACATATTTCTTATCACATATTATCAAATGCACTAATTGAATCTTGCACACAAACTCAAATCACTTAACACTTAGTTAAGCTAACACTATTGGTTAAACTAACCTGGTCTGATCACGGGTGTCACAGTATCCCCTACTTAGGGAAATTTCGTCTCAAAATTTAATCGATTATACTGCTAATAATTTTGCTTACTGACATAATGGTACAAATAGTAGCATAACAACTATAAGCGAAGATAAGCATCCAAAGTATATGAACCTCGCCTGTCCTAGAGAAAACTCATCAAAAACCTTAAGTTGTGTAACAACGTGATTCATAACCTAATCCCGCAACTCATCAAACAAAAATTGTCTTGAAATTAAATTATGAGTTATTACAAAGCTCAACGTTTTTGAAGAATCGACTCGACTTTGGGTTTACTCAAAATTTAAATTCAACCAAATCACGTAAAAGCATCTAAGGGGCATTAAGGTCTGCAAGTACACTTATGTACCGAAATTGATCTTCCAACGTACTTTGACTATCGAAATACTACTACGCTTCAAACTTTAACCTCTCAATCCATAATCTCCACAGGTTATTCAACAAAACGGAGAGTTTTATCTACCTTAACTTCCTCTAAAGGCACATGCAAGTTTGTATCCGCCAAACACTTCTTTAGATTTGACACATGGAATTTATCGTGTACACTACTCAACTCTTGAGACAACCCTAAACGATAAGCTACAAGACCAATCCTTTTAAGAATCTCAAATGGTCCTACATATCTTGGTGCAAACTTTCCTTTCTTCCCAAAACGCACTACACCTTTCCAAGGTGACACTTTTAATAACACTTGATCACCTACCTCAAACTCTAACGGCTTACGCCTATTTTTAGTATGGCTCTTTTGACCATCTCTAGTCGCCTTGAGCCTTTCCTTAATCAATACCGCCTTATCAGTTGTCTCTTGTACCAATTCTGGTCCAATCAACCGACTTTCTTCAATTTTATCCCAAAGAACAGGTGACCTACATTTCCTTCCATATAATGCCTCGAATTGAACACATCATATACTCGAGTGATAACTATTGTTATAAGAAAACTCAGCTAAGGGTAAGTGAGTATTTCAACTACCTCCAAAATCAATCACACATGCTCTTAGCATATCCTCTAAAGTTTGAATGGTACGCTCACTTTGTCCATCCGTTCGAGGATGATAAGTCGTACTCATATCTAACAGTGTTCCCAATGCTTTATGCAACGTCTTCCAAAACCGCGAAGTAAATCTTCTATCACGATCTGAGATGATCGACACATGCACTCCATGCCTTTCTACTATCTTATCGATATAAAGTCTTGACAACCTCTCCATCTTGTAATTTTCTCGTATAGCCAGAAAATAAGCTGACTTAGTTAGTCTATTGACTATTACCCAGATAGTATCATGCCCACTACTAGATCTTGACAACTTTATGATAAAATCCATAGTGATTCTATCCTATTTCCACTCAGGTATCTCTGGCTGTTGCAACAAACCCGAAGGTCTTTGATGTTTCAGCCTTCACCTTTGAACAAGTTAGACAATCGCTAACATAGGTAGCTATTTCCTTCTTCACACGTAGCCACCAATACATATATCTAAGGTCATAGTACGTCTTATCCGCTCCTGGATGTACCGAGTACCTTGATGCATGAGTCTCGACCATAATTAATGTCCTTATACTTCCTACCAATGGAACCAAAATTCGATCCATAAAGTATAAACCACCATCTTTCTTCTTTTCATTTGTTGGTCCAGGCCACGCGGCATTTCTGCTGGCGTGTTCTCTACCTTGGACACCTCACTTTGAGCAGCCAATATCTTATCCTTAACCCCAGACTAGATAGTCATAGACATTGCTCACACTCATCTTGGTTTCACCATTTTCCTCCTACTTAAGGCATTAGCTACTACATTTGCCTTGCCTGGGTGATAATGAATCTCACAATCGTAGTCACTAAACAACTAAATCCATTGTCTCTGACGCATATTCAACTCCTTTTGGTCAAATATATGTTGAAGACCCTTATGGATAACGCTTTTCGTCTCGTACAAATAATGCCTCTAGTTTTTGAGAGCAAATACCACCGCACCTAGCTCCAACTCGTGCGTGGTGTAATTCTTCTCGTGAATCTTTAATTGTCATGATGCATATGCAATTACCTTGCCTCTCTGCATCAATACACATCTGAATCCTTGATTTGACGCATCGTAGTAAACTACAAAGTCTTCTGATCCATCTGGCATTGACAATATTGGTGCATTACACAAATTGTCCTTCAAATTCTGAAAAGCTTCCTCTTGTTCCATGCCTCACTCGTACTTCTGATTCTTTTGTGTCAATGAAGTAAGGGGTTTAGCAATCTTAGAAAAATTCGCGATGAAACGCCGATAGTACCCTGCCAATCCTAAGAACGATCGTATCTCGGATGGTGTCTTAGGTACTTTCCAATTCTTCACTGCTTCTATCTTACTAGGGTCTACATGAATACCATTGTTGTTAACCACGTGTCTGAGAAAACGTACTTCTTGAAGCCAAAATTCACACTTGGAAAAATTGGCAAACAACTTCTCCTTCTTGAGCAACTCCATTACTAACTTCAGATGAACCTCGTGATCCTCCTTAGACTTTGAGTAGATCAATATGTCATCAATAAATACAATGACAAACTTGTCTAAATATGGCTTGCACACCCGATTCATTAAGTCCATGAAAACCGCTAGTGCATTGGTTAACCCAAAAGGCATAACCGTAAACTCAAAGTGTCCATACCGCGTCCTAAATGCAGTCTTTGAAATATCTGCTTCATGCACTCTCAGCTGATGATAACCCGAACGAAGATCTATCTTTGAAAAATATCGCTAGCCTTGCAACTGATCGACGTTTGATTAATCTTGTTGTGCAAAATCAGTGGCCTTTATATCAACTTAATATTAATAATGCTTTCCTGTATGGTGATCTATCTGAAACTGTTTATATGTCATTGGCTGATGGATTTTTTAAATCTAACAAAAAAAGAGTTTGCAAACTAAAAAAATCTTTGTATGGGTTAAAACAAGCACCCAAACAATGGAATGATAAGTTGACTCAAGTTCTACTTGAAAATGGTTTCTCTCAAAGTAAAAGTGATTATTCACTTTTCACTAAGTCTCATTCTGGTATGTTTGTTGCTTTACTAGTTTATGGTGATGATTTAATCATCACATGTAATAACTTGAATGAAATTAAGAAATGTGAAGATTTTTTGAAAAGTAAATTTCAAATAAAAGATTTGGGAAAACTGAAATACTTCGTAGGTATAGAAGTCATTCGAACTAAAAAAGGTCTTTGTTTGTGTAAAATAAAGTATTGTCTTGATCTTTTATCAAACTTTATTCTACTAGCTTGTAAACCATTTGCTATTCCTCTTGAACAAGACTTAAGCATTTATAGTGTACCATCTGATAAAGATCCTATTCTTGATAACATTATTGAATATCAAAAATTAATTTGTAAACTGATTTGCTTGACACACACTAGGGTTAACATATCATATGTTGTACACTGCCTTAGTTAGTTTATGCATAAGCCTCTTAAGTCTCATCTTAAGATCGCTTTTAAGGTTTTCAGATACTTGAAAGGTTTCACTGGAAAGGGAATTCACATTGTCAAGTGTCCTTCAGTCTCTCTTGAGACTTTTGTAGATGCTGTCTGGTGTGTTGTAATTAAAAAGTCTGTTATAGGATTTTGCTTGTTCTTAAATGGTTCATTGGTTTTCTGGAAAAGCAAAAAATAAAACACCCTTTCTAAGTCATTTGTAGAAGCTAAATACAGAGCTATGACTTTTGCAACTTCAGAATTTGTTTGGGTCTTAAAAATTTTAGAAGACCGAAAGTAGGAAATTCTTTTACCTGTTAATTTTTATTGTGACAGTCAAGCTGCAATTAAAAGTGCAGCTAATCCTGTGTTCCATGAAAGAACTAAATATTTAGAAATTAATCTTCATTTTGTTAGAGAAAAGATTATAAATGGTGTTATTGAAACTGTTAAAGTTCAGTATGCTGAACAGGTTGCTCATGTTTTTACCTTGGGTAAATACTTTCAGGGACCTAACTTCTTATGTGTCTATTATTGGTTTTGCAATATTTAAAATTTAGGCTGCTTTTGGAAATTTATCTATTCTTAGAGGGCTGATTCTACCGAGTGTTGAAAGTCTAAGATTTGTGCTATATATTGAGGGTTGACCTGGCTTTCTTAGTCATAACCTTATTTCCCCTCTCTTTAAAAAATCTGAAGCTCTCTCTTTTGATATCATCTTACCCTCTCTAAAATTGTAATAAGTTTTCTTTGATATACAGATTGAAATATGTATTTGTAATAGAAGTATTGTCACACCTCGCCAAGGCGGAATCGCGAGGCGTAACACGATAGACATCGTCACAACACATTGATGTCACAATAGAGAATAACTAAAATGCATAATCACTAAATAAATCAAAATGTCATGACGACATCTGACACAAGAGGGGACTTGTATCCAGGTTAATCGAAACACAACAATACATAGTCATAAAACAAAAATCCAAAATAACAAGTACCGAGTACGAAATTATATCAAACATGAAAATATAATTGATAACTATTAAGTCTTCGAATGCAGGGATCCTAAAGTCTCACTAGCCCAGCAGTCTTGAACTCTTAAGCCTCGCTAACTTCACCTGAAAATGGATAATCTCAAGTGTCAACATTACGTTGGTGAGCTCGTAGGTTTAAATGTAAAACAATTAATAAAGCTGAGAACATACAAATAAAAGTTGGACAATTTAAATGGTTATAAGCATGCATCATGTATCACAAATCATAACATACCAAATCATAATGTACCGAATCATAACAAGCTAGCATTGTATCCATGTATCAATGATGTATCAGTCAATAAGAGTTATCACGTTTGGCTAGAATGGAACAAGCAACTCATGTATCTATGCATTCATGTATCTCGTATGTATCATGTAAACTTGCACACATAATTGTATCACATGAATACTATGTAACCATGTCCAAAGTAAAACAATTTAAAACTAATTAATCATAGCAAAGAAAACATTTAAAAACATTTTGTATCTATTTTCACCCCAGGAAAACATTTAAAAAGGGGCTACGAGAAACTCACCTCAAGATTCATAAATGCGTGCTAATAATCCAAGCAATAATTTACACAATCATAATGAACGGGTTACACATGAACAAGGCTTTTGTTGAGAATCGTTTAAACTCACTAGGATCAAAAATAACAAAGTATGTAGATTCACAGCAGAATATAAATAAAAGAACAATGTTATTGAACAAGGTTTTGCATTCATACAAGCCCTAATTCTATATGATCAGTATAGAACGGTTACCTAACTGTAACAGGATCAAAGAAACCTTTGATCTTAGAGCTAAACCACACTAGACGTCTACATCACACCTATAGGATACACACACACATTTTGGTGCACACAATCACACACTAAAACAATGTCTAGGGATCTCTTTATATAGAGAGTCCATAAGACTTACAAAGGAAATCTAATTGTATTAGGAAACTAAATCTTTTCCTAATCTTTGATCTTTATCTTTTAAGCAAATCTTTTAGAATCCTCCATCTTTTGTAGAATTCCATATTGTCGACTTTGATCCTTTTGTTTCATTCTTTATCCTTTTAAGCAAGTTCTTTTGTATCATCAAATCAATAATTCCCAATAATCTTCCTCTATTTGATGATGACAAAAAAACACTGATTCCAAGATGATCCATAGTAGCTTAATCTTCAATAATCTTCATCTTCAAATCTGATCTTCCATGAATGAAACAATCTTCAATCTTCCTCTTAACTTAAGATTTCCTTTAAACTTGCTGAAACTTCTTCAACATCTTGTTCCATGCCATGCCACCACAATAAATAAGTTGCAAATAATATCATCTTTGTAACATCTTCCCCTTTTTGTCATAATCCAATAGGGGACTGTGAACATATGCAACTTTGATCTTTACAACTACAAACCATATATCAAACTTCTAATCCAAGGTTTCTAATGTCTCAAATTACCCTCCATGACGCATAATAAGATAAATGAATTCAAGTAGTAGAAACTTAAACTAGCAGTAGTAATAATAACTTAGCAGTAGTAAGAATCAAAACCGTCCTCTCAAATGGTACATGTAGATGGTTAAACACTTTATCATATGCTTCCCCTGAAACCAATATGTTAACCATCTCCTGAATCTCTAATTTTGTTGGCTCTTTGTAATGATTACTAATGGAGAAAACTCAGTATTACAAATTTGATGCTGAAGTAAAATACCCTAAACTTGTATCTTATGTCTTGTACTATCCACGTGACTCCAAACTCATACTGTAATTCCTTGAAGTATAAGTAGACCTCAATCTCTTGACAAAATCCTCATCCAAATGAGACACTGAGCACTACAGCGGAACTCCTTAAAATGATAGCAAATGTGCGCATTAAGCACCAAAAGTTTATAGATCACACATTGCTAGATTTGACAAGTCTTCGTCAACATTGATTTTAAGCACGAACAAGTTATCTTCAAAGTCATAATCCAACCAAACTTGACTTTAAGGTATGATAAGAACACTCACTCGTGAAATTCCACTTAAACTTCAAATAAGTGATAAACAATTGTCTCCGTAATCAATTCAAGCAATTAATCCCAAAAATAATAGCCTTCTTCTATTTGATCTAATCCGAGATCTAAATCGTGTGTTATCCAATAACAAACAAAGCTAACAGTAGTAATTCTTTTAAGCCTGAGTAGTAGTAACTACTAGCAACAAACCTATCAGTAGTAACTGCTTAAATTACCCTAGCAGTAGTATCCAATAAAAACAGTAGTAATACCATGAAATAGTAGTAACCAACAATAATAGCAGCATTAACTAATTTTTTTACCAAAAGCAGTACTAAGTATACGTTGGCAGCATTAAGCAAAACTAGCAATACTAAGTTTCCATACTAAACCCATCATGACATCCACGTCCAATCAACAACACTAATCAATAACATTAGCAGCAACATTAACAAACACCATGATAACGAAGCAGCAACATAAATTAAAGCAACATAAATTATATACTTTGTTATAAACATTCACAATAGTGTTCTGATTAATCGACACCTTCTTGTACTCCTTGGTAGCATTAGCATCATATCCGAGCACAAAAGATGCAACAAAGGCAAACGAATACCACCTTAACCAGTAGGGTTTCTAAAACACACAACAACCTAAACCCTAAGAACAGCGAAACCCTAATGTTATCTCCGTGTTTCATCATGCATTGAATTAGGGTTTTCAGAAACCCTAATTGTTTGTCTTGTATTCGTACCATACTGCTGTAAACCATAGTAGTGGTAACTGCTATTAATCCTTAGTAGTTGTAACTTTAAGGGAACCCAAATATAAATGATAGCAGCAATCAATATGAATAATACCAATGGAACCCAAATCATACACGAACCGAAAATATTCAGATCCAAAGATCTGATGTATTGAAAAAGCATCAAGGATGTGAAACCCTTGTAATCGTGTACCTGATCTTCAAGAAACCTTGTATCTTCTTCAGCAAGCTACTATCGACAACCTGTTATACCTTCTTCTGTCCAAGAACCGAACACAAGAATCCCTTTGAAGACCACACTTTCTGCTTTTACCGAATTAGGGTTTCTTCAAAACCCTAACTTTACCGAATTTAAACATGTTTACAGAAAAAGCAGAAACTCAATACCTTCTTCTTGTAAAAACCCTGTAGATCCTAGATCAAGAGCCACCAGGCTCTGATACCACTTGTTGAGAATCGTTTAAACTCACTAGGATAAAAAATAACAAAGTATGTAGATTCACAACGGAATATAAATAAAAGAACAATGTTATTGAACAAGGTTTTACATTCATACAAGCCCTAATTCTATATGATCAGTATAGAACGGTTACCTAACTATAACAGGATCAAAGAAACCTTTGATCTTAGTGCTAAACCACACTAGACATCTACATCACGCCTATAGGATACACACACACGTTTTGGTGCACACAATCACACACTAAAACAATGTCTAAGGATCTCTTTATATAGAGAGTCCATAAGACTTACAAAGGAAATCTAATTGTATTAGGAAACTAAATCTTTCCTAATCTTTTTATCTTTTAAGGAAATCTTCTATAATCCTCCATCTTTTGTAGAATTCTATATTGTTGACTTTGATCCTTTTGTTTCATTATTTATCCTTTTAAGCAAGTTCTTTTGTATCATCAAATCAATAATTCCCAACAATCTTCCCCTATTTGATGATGACAAAACAAACTATAAACTGATTCCAAGATGATCATAGTAGCTTAATTTTTAGCAATCTTCATCTTCAAATCTTGATCTTCCATGAATGAAACAAACTTCCCCTTAAGTTAAGATTTCCTTTGAACTTTCACAATTTTATTTCTTACAGAATTTGAAGACCACTTTATAACTTTTTATAATAACTAAATGACTACTTCTGACCTCTCAAAACCTTGATTGACAATCAACTTCAATAATTATGAACTACTGCAATTTTTCCAACCATTACAAAATAGGTTAACTATATTTTTAGAAAATCAACACACAAACTGATTAGAATTCATAGTTTGATACTGGCACACCAAAAAGTTATTAACTGATTAAATTCAGACCTGATCTGCACACCAAAAAGTTTGACTTGACCAAACCTATTTAGACACTTGGAAAAAATCTATAATAATTCCATAAATTCATAGACACCTAGAACTTATTTTAGTTCAAGTTTCATCAATTAAAAAAATGTTTTGATATGGTTTTTTACCTCACAAACACAACCCAAAATCTGACCTAAAAACTCATATTCGACAACGAAACTTGTAAAAATATTTGACTGACTTCCACTCACTTTTTATTCACGAAACCACTTGTGTTGGAAAGTAGACTCTCTGTAGTTAAATTTAGAATCAAGAAATCAATAAAACCTATCCGTATGACCAAATTATGACTCTTACAAGTTGACCTAAAAATCTGCCCAGATTTAATTCCAAATTTAACAATAATTAAACCTAACTAAACGCATCTAAACGATATTAATTATACCCTAATTGATTATTAATGATTTAACAAATATGTTTTCTGAATTTTTATGAAAACCTAATTCCACCAATTAAAAAGTTACAATTAATTGAATTAAAGAAAAGATTAAGTTAGGGTTATATGAAAAACCTTTGAACTTGAAAGTACACAATCTTGAACCCTAAATTTTCTTGAAAATCTTTGATGGCTTCTTCCTTATTAGTGGGTTTCGACTGAGCCAGGGGAGAGGGAGAAAAAATAATGATATAGGATTTATGTGTAAGGGAGTATTTATACTAGTTTTAATATAAATATAAAAAAGATTTGTTTCTTTATCAAACTTGGACTCTTTCTCTTCTTTTTCTCCCTATGCCGACCAAACACACACCCTTAATTATATTTTAATTTTTTTTATAAAAATTTTGCACTTTTTATATATATATTTATTATATTTTTTTATTATTTATTACATATTTACTTGAAAACTCTTAATTGATTACACATAATTTCTAACTAAAAATATTTATTTTACATATAACTTTCCTCAAATAGGTTTATTACTCACTATATAATTAAATCATTGAATCCAAATTTATCCAATAATAACGATGCTTACTTTCTTAAATTATTTCTAAATGCTACGAATAACGAAACAACTAACAAATGAATATCTTCAAAAATCATCATTTCTAACGAAATGAAATGACTAACTATTTAAATTGAAGCCTCTCACACAACAATTGCAACACATATATCTTATCACATAATATCAAATGCACTAATTGAATCTTGCACACAAACTCAAATCACTTAATACTTAGTCAGGCTAACAATATTGGTTAAACTAACCTGGTCTGATCACGGGTGTCACAACTATAAACAAGTTAGATTATAGAACCACACCTGAATAGCGGTGGTTGTTGATTGTGTTTGGTTTGATAAGCTCTTTTGATCTTGGTATTGTGTTGGTTATGTTCTTGATTTGAGAATCAAGAACTTAAGATTTATTTCGATAAACTTTTTTACATATCTACTTCAATACTTCTTCGTATTTTGTTTCTATCACAATACAACAAGAACCTAAAATTGTATGCCTCTCATATATAATGCCTTGAGCTGTCGCCTAACTCGTACGACAACAAGGCCCACCCTTGATAAATGTTACAGTTTTGAAAGTGCGGGTGTAGCTTTTTATGGATCTTTAGTTTGCGGTTATCGCATGTGAAATCGCGACTGTACTTTCGAGTTTCAAATGTTCAAAATATCTGATATGTTAACTGCACGTTAAAGCTCCTAAAACAAATTAAATCCGCGAACTTGAAATTACAAAGACTGCACCTACAATTTAATCAAACTGAAGGGACTATTTTTGCGAGTTACTTTATAAATATAGATGTAAATAAGAAACACAAACACATGTGGTTACTTCCATGTGACACGAATTATATTATATCCCTAAAAGGACAAAAATACCCACGACACCGAAACCTAAAACTGACGCAATAATAATCACAACTTAATAAGAAATAGAAAAAGAAGATTTGGCAAAACGTTATACGCAAGGGTCGGCGGATTTCCCCCACCTCCTTATAAATCCATCCCAAACAAATAAAGTCATCCCCATCTCCAATATTCACATTCACATTCATCATCAAACCCTAACCCTAAAATCGCCCCAGTTTTTATAAAAAAGAAAAACCAATCTCAGTTTTCTTTCTCACAATCTTGTGAAACATAATTTGTGAATGGTAGAAACCCTGTTTAATCCGTTGATGATCTCCCCCCTTTCATCAAGGGGAATTTCATCTTTCTCTTTCGGTTCATCCAACGAAGGCTGGTACCACCGCTGCATTGGCATCGATCCCTGAATCATTCACACCCAATTCTTGTTTTTTCATAAATTTACAGTTTTTTTTAATAAAGTTTTTTGTTTTTTTATAATTTGAAAAGAAAAAGAAAAGATGTTGATGTATAAGGGGAAGAAGAACCAGGTGGGTAGTGGGAATAGGTTGTTGATAAGTATAACTGTTATTGGAAGTGCGGGTCCCATTAGGTTTGTGGTTAATGAAGAGGATGTTGTTGGTAATGTTATGGATACTGCGTTGAGGGCGTATGCTCGTGAGGGGAGGCTTCCTGTTCTTGGTTCGAATATTAATGATTTTGTGCTGTATTGTCCCATTGCTGGTACTGAAGGTATATTTTTTTACATTTGTTTTAACATTTTTTCTCTGTTTTGTTAGTTATGAGTAATATAATAGTCGATCATAGCAATGCGGTTAATTAACTGTAATGAATGTTATGCCTAGGGTGTTTGGGTATATGATAAGTACTGTACTTCAATGATATTAGTAAAAAGCTGTTGTTTAGCTTTAATTATCGTTGGGTGTTTGGAGATATAAAGGTATAATTGGTTAATGTAACAAGATATTTTATATGTTTTATAGTATTACTTTAGTTGGAGTAATGGAACAGTAAGACGATTTGCATATTGTTATCGATCATAGCAATGTGACTAAAAACTGTAAAATTTAGGGTAATGTATATGGAGATTGCTCTTTAACTTTATATATATAAGTTATATACAAAGAGCCTAAGGGGTTGTTTGGTTTATAATAAGATAGTTATAGTAAAAGATTTTATTTTGCTAGTTGCATAGGCTGTGATCTGTGAATGAGCTTTTCGTTTAGTTGAATGGGAAATAAAAGTATTTCTTCTTCGGTTAGAGGTAGCTTTGTTTGTGTTTTAATATTCTGTGTATGTTAAATGTTTTTGGTAATATGGTTTGAGCCAACGCATTTTGACGAATTATGAACAATTCGGTCGTTTAATTCTTTGTGATGAGTCTAGCAACATGAACCAATACGTCAATACAGTACTCATGAATAGAAAAGTTATAATTGGTAACAAATTGCAAGTTAGTGATTGTTTTTCATAATGTCTCGTACTACTTTTAAAATATCTTGCGATTGTAAGTAGTTGATTTGTACCACAATATTCATATCATGCAGTTGATTTGATTTTAACTTGTCCTGTTTTTCATTGTAGCTTTGAATCCATTGGTGGCAATTGGATCGTTTGGGGTCAGAAACTTCATGCTGTGCAAGAAGCCTCAAGTGGTGGAAGAAGTTGGTAATGGGAAGCCTGTTACGGTGGGAATAACAAGGAAGAACTCCGGCAGCTGGAAATCGTGGTTCAACAAATCACTCAATATGAAAGTTTCTTCTCACTGAATGCTTGTGGAAGTTGTGTTCCTTATTTACCTATTACAGTTTCAGAGATTGATTTTTATTTCAGTTTCTTTGTTTTGGGAATTTGAATTTGATTTTCCCCGTTGAATAAAAGCATTGGATTTCTTCATTGCTCTTTTTTTAGACATCGTTGTTTAATGAAATAAAGCCTTTTGTTTGTTTCCCAAAGTAAGTGTGAAGTACTGCAGTTTTGTTGTTAATTGTTCTATGATGTATTTTAGCAGTGGAGCTACTCTTGTTTGGGCATCAATTGCTGTTTCCTAGTCGAAACGGATGTGTGGTTATTTTGAGACCAAGCACACCATGTTAAGTTGTGAAAAAGTTGTCTAGACCATGTTTAACATGTTCTGTGCATGTAGCTTGGTATGTGTCATAAAGGTTTGGCATGTTGGTGTATTGTGCACCACATGAAGGTAACTGAAAAGGTCAAGATAGATCATAGCATGGTTGGCATGTAGTCATGATTGAGAAATGAGCGCTGTTTTCGTGTCGGTTATACGTGTAAAAGAGTCAAGCTTATATCTTCCTTGATGTTATCTTCAGTAGATATCTTGTTATCTTAGATATTTAGTTTGGTGACTTTTGGTCTGTGTTGCAAAATTACATCGGTCTGTTTCTCCAAACAAGATATTCAGTTTGGCGACATTCGGTCTGCTTTATGGTTTCATATGCCCTATCAACTCTTCCGTATCAAAGAGAACCGTCATCTCCATCTTGGTGGCTGATATTCTTACAAAAAGAATTTGGTCTGTGTAGACAAAACCGTGATACGAAAGTGGATCGAGTGAGATCACCTCATGTTGGTTCGATATGACTAGGAAAGCGCTCACTCTTAAAGAGGCTAGGGAGTTTGACTAGGAAAAATATGTTTCATGGACGTACCACCCGATTGGCAATGTCAAATCTATATATGGTTTGCAGTTCGTTCTAGCTCAAGGGGTGGGTCTAGTAGCAAATGCGCGATGTATGTGATGTCAATTACTGAAAATTTATCAGATCATGTTATTATCTGTTTGTACTTTGTATGGGAACAAGTTACCATACAAATTACAAGAGATTATGAACGCTGACGTAAAAGACTCAAGGCGCCTCATTTAAAAGCTTGAAAGTATAGAAGTCCGGTCTTGGTGATGCGTCATGCATGAGAGCAGGATTGTGACATCTTAAAGACTGAGTTTATTATGTTGTGCGTAACTAGGCTATCCCAATCTTACCATACAAATATTTTTGGTTGCTAAAGTGCCCAACGATTTTTGGGTTCTCAGTCACTTTTTAGTTTGTACATCTTAGAGCACTCGGTGTAGTAACGCCGGCAACGGCGTTGGCCGGCGTTGTCCGGCGTTACTACACCCCACCACCGCGTTGGCCAACGGCGTTGGACTCGGCGTTGCCGAGCCAACGTGCGTTGGGTGTGTTTTAAAAAAAAAAATCATTTTACCCCCCTCACTCAACTCACTATATATACAACACATTACCAAATACAAAATCACATACAAATTCACCACTCTTCAAATACAAACATACATCTTTTTAGCAATAAAAAAAATGTCTGAATTTCCCAACAACAGTTTCATGAATCTCCTCACCGGGTCGATGACGCCGAAACAGTTTCAACAATACCAACAAGAACAACAACAAGCTTTTTTCCGATGGCAACAATCACAAATCCTAAACCGTGATTTAGATAATCTACAACAAAACCCACCATCATTCCACTCAGAATCTTCCCAAACACTCACTCAACCTAAACAAGTCGATTCGCCAAAAAAAAGCGGTCGCAAGAAAACTAAAGCCCGAAGGAGAAAAAATATTGAAGACGAGCCCCAAGAGCCGGTAGCAGCGGGCCGTTGGCTACCGGTCGAAGAAGAATTGCTTGCAACATGTTACGTGGCCGTTTCCGAAGATAATAATATCGGAAATTCACAAAAGCATGACACGTTTTGGTATCGGGTTTTAAACGAGTTCAATTCGAAAAAAATTCAAAACCGTACGAAGGATATGTTGACTAGTAAATGGCATACGTGAATGCCAATTGCCAAAAGTTCAACGCCGCGTATAAACGGGCCAAACGTTTGGGGAAAAGTGGCGAAAACGATGTGGATTATTTGAAACGGGCTCAAAGTATTTACCGTGACGAGCATAGAGGGGCCGCGTTTTCTCAAGAAGATGCTTGGGCCGTTTTGAGATTCCACCCGAAATGGGACGCACCAGATCAAGTTGACTTAACCGGAGACGTCCTCGGGGCTAGCCAGGAGGATCTATTCGGTCACGATGCACGACCACGTCCGCCCGGCAAACAACGGCCCGCCAAGAAAAGTAAATCCGACGCAACGGCGAGCACCGGTGAAAGTAGCGCGTCGGCCCAATTCGGGGAGCTAATGGAGCAGGAGCTTCGTCTGAAACGGGAAGGTGCCGAAAGGGCTTTCGAAGCTCAAGCCGAAAAAGACCGCACACTAATGCGGTTGGAGGAGTTGATGTTTCTGGCTACTAGCACCAAGGATTTGGACGAAGACGACGCCTATTGGATCAAGAAGAAAAAAAATTGATCAAAAACAAAATGAAAAATGATTTGGGTGACGAGGACGACGAAGACGGGTAGTTTTTTTTTTAATTTCGTAATGTATTTTTTTTTCGTAATGTTTTTTAATTTCGTAATGTTTTTTTTAATTTCGTAATGTTTTTTTTATTTTGTAATGTATTTTTTTTTAAATTTCGTAATGTGTTTTTTTTAATGTAATTTGTATGTTTAATTATGAATGAAATAGTTAGTTTGTTAAAATAATGAAATAATTGTTTAGGGTGTTTTATGAAAATAAAGAGGTGAGTGGTGTTATTTGGTGTTATGATTAGAGAAGTGATGTTGGTGTTGGTGTTATGCTGATGTGGCGCTGATGTGACACCCAAAAAATAATATTACCGTGTTACGACACTTGAGGGTCTAATACATTGTGCCACTAACTATAGCAATTGTTTATGAACACGCGGGGAATCCATTATATATTAAGGTGTTTCTAGATCATGTAATATAATCTTCACCACATTCTCTTCGTCAACATCAAGGCACCTTGTGGTTGTTTTTCTATTTTTCTTAATATGGCCTTTTAAATATATGGGCCTAACCATTATTCCTTCTTATTGGAGGACTAGGTGTGGAGCACGATTCAAGGACCGGACGCTGGACCGACCAGTTTATTATGTTGTGCGTAACCAGGCTATCCCAATCTTACCATACAAATATTTTTGGTTGCTAAAGTGCCCAACGATTTTTGGGTTCTCAGTCACTTTTTAGTTTGTACATCTTAGGTCATCCTTTTATTACAAATAGCAAATTTTACATTAATTCATTATTAATAGTAACAAAAGAATTAACAAGCATAGTTAATGATTTAAATAGCTTCAAATGCTTCACCACATTCTCTGCAGTCAACTCAACGCACCTGAGGGTGTTTCTATTTTTCTTTAATGCCTCTTAATGAGTGGGCCTAACCATTATTCCCTCTTATTGGGTAGGACCACAAAAACTACCATCTCTTGAATAAGAGGCAAAACTAGACATATATATCTACCCCATAATCTCAAGAAAAAAAGAAACAAGCCACACAACCTACCACAGTCTCAGTCCCAGATGGTTGTCCTTCTCCAGATAATGAAGGCCAAATATGGCTATATGCCAAGTAAAAGACCTAATCAGTCGCCTAGGCAATTCACTCGGCTTAGGCTTCGTTTGTTTTTTCAGAGGTTTTACCTCTTCATCTGCAAACCATGTCTGCAAAAAAAGAGTTACATCTAAAGTCATCATCTGCATGAAAAATACCGTTTGTTTTTGTTCTATTGAAGTACTTCTTTCTTTCATTTTTTTCTTTATCTTTTTCACTAGTGTTTAGAGGTGGCAAACTATTTCATTTTTTACGTTTTCCTCTATTTTTTACGTTTTCGTCTAATTTTTTACGTTTTGTCCCTTTTTTTTACGTTTTCGTCTGTTTTTTTACGTTTTCATCCGTTATTTAACGTTTTTGTGTTTTTTTTACGTTTTCCTCCGTTTTTTTACCGTTATTTGTTTTTTTTTGTTACGTTTTCCTCCTTTTTTTTTTTACTTTTAGTCACGTTATTTACCTATTGCCGTTATTTTACTTTATCCCGTCTGTTTATTTACGTTTTTGCCGTTTTTGTTAGTTTTCCCCGTCACGTTTTCAGCTGGTTTTTTTTAACGTTTTCGTCTGTTTTTTTACGTTTCCGTCCATTTTTACGTCTTCGTCCGATTTCACATCCGTTTTTCGAACTTTTTTTTACATTTTTGATTGTTTTTTTGACTTTTCGTGCCGATTTTCATCATACAAACCGTTTCCAAATAAACGTTTTCCGTCAGCTTTTTACGTTTTTCGTGCTGTTTTTTTTACGTTTTTGTACATTTTCTTACATATTCGTTATCACGTTCGTATCCGTTTTTTTGCTCTGTTTTTCGTCTGTTTTATACGTTTGCGTTTGTTTTCACACGTTTTCGTATGTTTTTTTACGTTTTCGTCCGCTTCCAATGAAAGTGAACGAAAACGTTAAAAACGGACGAACACGTAAGAAAAACATACGTAAACGTAAAAAAAACAGACGCAAACGTAAAAAATGGACGAGAACGTCAAAAAATGGACGAAGACGTAAAAAAACGAGCGAAAACGTAAAAAAACAGTAGACTAAAACTTCTCTCTAAAAAAACGCACGAAACACTTAATAGTTGAAAACGGACGACAAACCGTACCAAAACTTAAGAAAACGGTACGCAAAACTAGGACGAAAAAACGTTAAAAAACTTACGGTCACAGAAAACCCGTAAAAAAAAAGACGGACGAAAACGTATAAAAACTGATAAAAACGTACGAAGACGCAAAAAAGTGAAAAATTGGGTGGTGGTGGTGTTGAAAAAGTGGAAAGAAGTGAAAGATTATGTCTGAAATATTGAAGAAGTAAAAAGTGCTTTTTAGCATTTATGTCTGAAAAAAAACACATTTTTTTGGTAACATCTTCCCTCATGCAGACAAAAGAGGCAAAAAAACGAAACCTTAATCTACCCATGAATTAAGTGGCTAACCAAGTCAAAAATTGGCATATCAAAGTTTACTTGTTCAAAGCTCGAAAGGATTCAAATTTCAAATATAGAAATGGGAATGAACAGGGCCTAACTATGTTGGGACTCGGACTACTATGTTTGAACCCGATGGTTTTTTACTTTAGAATTTAGTTTTTTGGATATGTGTATATATTTTAAGCTATTTTTGAATTTATGGTCACCTGCTACAATGATCATGATTCAAGATAGAATTCAACATTGTGATAAGGCTTTTAAGAAAAAAAAACTCCTTTTCGCAGTCAAACTCTAGAAAAATCTATGTTGATATTCACTCAAAATAGATATTGTAATTTAGAATGACTAAAACACAACACTTTAGCTATACCCTGTGCCGGTAGTACTCATCAAACACTCGAGACATTTATCATCATTTGCTCGATCACCAACAAGGGCCCCAACTTCTTTGTTCTTTTGTGTTGGATCCTAATGATCATAGCCTTCTTTTCGACCTATACAACTGCTCGAGCTTGTGACCACAGGCAGTACACTATCCTTGTAACTATTTTTAACCATATAGCATATTGACCATGGCCGATACTAAAGTAACGTGAAAATGATCACAGGAAGATACAGTGTTGTTGGGATTTTATAACTAGTAAACCAGTTACTACGAGTACGCAGCGGATTGATCTAGTTTCATATTAAAGATTAACACACAAATAAGATAAGAAAAACTAACCGTTATTTTTAATGACAAAAGTCAATAAACAAGGATCTTGATCTTGAATCTTAGTGATTAAGTTATCACCTCTACGGTTGCTTACACAACATGTCAAACAAATACGCCAAGATGCTAGTCTTTGCTTCACGTCTCAAACACTTAGTGTTATACCTTTTGTTTCTTGAATCGAATATCACAAACACACCTTTGTTATTCTGGAACCGAAAATCAGCTTAACCGGTTTACGGTTTAGGGTTCTACCAATTTCGGTTGAACCGAAAATCAAGAAACCGAAACCCTAAGTTGGTTTCAATTTTGTAACATTTCTCAATTTCAGGTCATTTTACGACTCTTATTATTTGTCACTATTTATTTTAGTCCGATACGCGTTTACTTTTAAATTAACTTTTAAGCTAAATCGCGTAGACTAGAAATAATCATTTAACTTAAACGGTCACCAAATAAATTAAGGTTTACATCAAACAAGTGTTATATAATTATTAAGAAGATAATTATTAACTTTTCATATTTTATTTTTATTGGTCACGTAAAGGGCTTACGTTTCGCAATAAAATACATTTAGACACACCCCAAAAATACCTAGACTTACCTAGACTCAAACCAATACCCACTTTTAAACCTTAAACACAAAATTTAATCAATTCTTGTGTTAAAAACCTATGTTGGCCGAATGAGGGGACTAAAGCAACTAGAAAATCTCCTAATGATCTCTAAGTACTTGTACAACCCATGTTTAATTAAAACATGTACAATATGTTCCTAGTTAACATATTACCCAATGGTTAATAACCATTTTACTTCCTCTTGTGCCTTGATACCTGCGGCTAGCCAACAATAACACACAAAATCTATAAGATTTCCATAATCTTGGTAAATCTTGTAATTAAGAATGGCACTTAGTTGTTTTAACAAAACAATGTGTGATTAACTAGAAACTATGAAACCACTAAGCCTAGGGCCGGTTTTGGTTTGTTTGGGACTAGGAATATGTAACTAGTATTATTGCCTATAAATACTCATGTACATTCACCTTAAACACTTCTTGCAACTCATAAAACACTCAAACAACTAAGTCATATTATTGTCTCTCTTGTTCGAGTCACAAACCGCAAACAAACATTTCCTATTAATTCATTCGAACCTACAAACACTACTAGGATTGTCATACGAGTGCACAAGGGGAATACACGAGCCAAGATTGGGTTAATTAGTAAGCTTTGAAGCTTAGGGTTAACATACATTTGGGTATAACACGTCGGGTTGTCATTCTACGCGCTACACGACACATTCGAGACTCTAGGACTCTTGTAAGTCGCATTCGAGCTTGTACATTTCGTATTATAAAGATTTATTTGATTTCTAGTCGTATAGGTCATGTTAAAATGTGACTAGCAAATCTACATGGGCGTGAACACACATGGTTCAACCCATGCATGGCTCACGTACATATAAATACATTACATCATCGTTGTGTGGTGCTAGAAAGGTGTCAACCTAAATGAAAACTCGACTTAACAAGGATAGGGCTCATATGTCTTCTTTAAAAACGAATTGCACGAAATCAAAACGTAAACTTTACGTGAAACCTTAATGGCGAGGCTTGGGAAGGAGTGCACTAGCTTAGTAAACGCTTGCATGTGTTAAACACAAACCATAGAAAGAACTAATAAGCTCAACGTGTTCGGCTTATGAGTTATCAGCACAAACCAGAGCCATGAGCACCCACAATGGACACATACGTCCACTGTTAGGCTGAAAGCCCAACTTTTCACATAAACTAGATGGCTTGACTTAGGAACGTGTATACGAAATTGTTTAACGATTGCATGTGATAAATCGGGATTATGGTACTTAAACGAGGGCTTAAAGGCTTATTAAACCTAATTGAAACTCCACCGAGCCTTAGCGAGGCCCAAGACGGGCCTAATAGTCAAATATAAGCTTATACAGCTTATTAGCAAGCCTACTCAGCTTATGGGCTTATTAGGAAGCTTAGAAGACCAATGGACTCAAGTGTGAGGCCCATACACCCTTAAAACCCTTATCGGGTCTTAATGGACCCATCAAGCCTACGTACGACTCAAACAGGCCCAACATGCCAAACTTGTGGGTCCATAACTTATTAATAAGCACCCTTGAGCTTATTGAGAGGTCTAGTGTGCTTATTGAACTTATATGGACCCTAACCTCAAGTGTAAAACATAACCGGACTTAACGGGCTTGATAGCCCATTACATGACCAACAAAAAAAACCATAAGCACAATAAGCTTAGAACAGCTTATTGTGAGCTTAAGTTGTTAGTGGACTCATAATAACTGTAGAAAAAGCTATGACCTTAGAGGAGTGAGTCCAAAAGCTTAAAGGGCCTTATGAAACTCTTAATGACTCAAAAGCCCTTTAACGAGCTGTACTTGCTATTGAATACGGCCATAAAGTGAAAACAAATTAATTATAATCATAAGTGCTTAATGAGATAAGAAAATAAGTTGGATCATGTAGTGAAACCCTAATGGACCTTTAAAAATATTTCGGGTTAAGGTTGATGGGCTAACGAGCCCAACAAGCTCGAATAAGCTTAAATAAGCTCACCCGAGCTTATTTTTCAGCCAAACTGTCTCACATAAGCTTATATAAGCCAAATGAATGCTTGTGTGATTTTGGAATCTTAAATGGACCATTCATTAGCTTAATGGACTTTTACGAGTCCAATAGGCCCAATAAGCCTCAATAAGCCTAAATAAGCTCATCTGAGCTTATTTATAAGCTGGCAACAGCTTATGTAGCTTATTGGAGTCCATTAAAACCAAATTCCACTTGCTAAAACTTAAACTGTGACTTTTTCAAGTTAAGGGACTAAAAGTGCAAACTTGTAAACTTGGGGGTTAAAATTGTCAAAAATGTTTTCTATAAATTCTAGGGGATGTCTTGACATTTCTGAAACTTAAGGGTTGTTTGAATTAGAAGGACTTACGTGGTAATTGTTGTAAGCTAAAGGACCTAAGGTTGTAATTATTGGAAAACCTAGGGGTTTAAAGTGTAAATGTTATATTTTCATAAACATGGGGACTGTTTTTGTAATATAGAAAATCTAAGGGTATTTCATGAACAAAGGTGATTTTAATAACCACTTAACATACCAGACGAGTTATATATTTACCGGATATTATACGAGTTAAACTACGAGTTAATAAATATGAATATTTATTAATAACGTTTATACATATATTTAAACGTGTGCAATCGTATACTTTCCCTAGAGCCATCAAGTAAATACAAATACAATAAACATGCCGCAACCACAAACAAGTGATACACAACAACCAACACCACACAAAAAAAAAAAAAAAAAAAAAAAAAAAAAAAAAAAAAAACAAAAAAACAAAAAAAAAAAATAAAAAAAAAAAAAAAAAAAAAAAAAAACAAATTAAAAAAAAAAAAAAAAAAAAAAAAAAAAAAAAAAAAAAAATTTAATTACCTAAAAAAAAAAAAAAAAGAAAAAATAAAAATAAAAAAAAAAAAAAAATTATAAAAATAACAGTATATATAAACTAGCAATTTATTGTAGTTTATGCATTGAGTCGTTAGCCTAAACTTGTAGACTAAGACTGGCCGTATTTACTTAGGTATTTAACGGTGTGATTCATTCGCCATACTTGGATATATTTATCATTTTCAGAGGACTATTTACTAAGGTGAGTTCATAGCCCTATGTTTTACAATTATTTAAATGATTTACATCCTTGGGGTGAGAACATGCTTTGTTTCCAATTTGGACGCAAGTGTACCATTTTATACTATTGATTACGTGTTAGCCTAAGTAGCAATAACCCACTAAGCCCTTTATAATGATCTGTAAATTAACTCAGATTGTGAGCGCGATTGTTTATAAATAAGATCTATTTGGGATTGACATCCCGTTTGGGTGAGTAGCGCTCATTGTGCCGGTTTGCCGGACAACAAACGTATACCATGTCGGATGGCGATGATTGCGGGTTAGAAACATCATTCACGCGGCATTTATTGCGCAAATTTTGCATTCATACATGGTCGAGCTTCAGTATTCATGAGCTTAGGAAAACGTAATTATTTTTATTGTGTTTGTTATCTGTTGTACCCCATTTTTTATATATTTTTATATATCCCCCCTTTTACTATACACTTGCGAAATCTTGCAGGTCTTACTATTATATACACAAAACTACATGCAACGTTGTGTCTTTTGCAAGCCAACGTTGCCCTACTCTCAAGATGGTTGATGTCATTAGGGGGGTAAGTGTATTAAGCATGTGCGGGGGTTACTTCTTATCAGTGTCAATAGGCCACGAAAATATTAATTTGAAGTTTTTAGTATGTGATCAGCATAGTCACACCGAGGGTGTGCAACTCTTGATAAGAGTCTAAGTACAAAGCCTTTTTGGTGTATTTACATTTTGGGGAACATTTCTTGTTATAAAACCGAAATCTGTACCTATATATTGTATCACTATATCGTCTACAATCTTTAAAGCTATGAGTTATGTAATGAACATGTATTTTGTTAATCCCAATGCTGTCGTTTTAAAACGACACGTTGAGTGGTCGTTCTCCATTCTTGTGCTATTGATCCTATTGAAGTAAAACGCCTCGATATTCAACATTACGATGACTACACAGATGTGGAGGTCGTTACAGATTGGTATCAAGCCAAGTTATATAGACAACAGGTCAAAAAGTTTTTGTGTCTGGAACTATAACCTTTTCAAACACATTTATTCAACATAAAAGAGGGTTTCGCGGACATATTAACATTATTTGTGTGCATTTTAATATATTGTGCTTAACTGATCGATACTCTGTTTTTACATTAGTAGTTACTTTGTGATTAATGATCGATATACGCATTTATTAATTTATACTACGCATATTACTATAAGAGTCTTATAAGTAATACTTATATAAGTTATTTTTACTTTTTGCAGCAGTCATGTCTTCTGCATCATCCGCTGTCACCTACACTTCTGTCTATATCGATTCCAAGCTAGGCAGAGTCTTCTAGGGAGCCGATGATGAGGAGATAACTAATAAAGGCATTCCACGAGTCATTGTATACGGATACGATGGACTCCCTATGCAGCCAGTAGCCCTACCTTCACCGGATTACATACCAGGCCCAGAGGATCCACAGACACCACCAGTACTACAGGACGAGGATAAGCGTGAGGCTATGTTCATACAGCCACATGATCCTGACTACGTGCCAATGCCTATATACCCTGAGTATATACCGTTGGAGGATGAGCATGTGTTTCCAGTTGAGGAGCAGCCATTACCTCCCGTTGATTCGCCTACTGCTGAGTCACCCGGATATGTTACTGAGTCGGATCCCGAGGAGGATCCAGAGGAGTATGAGGATGATGAGACACAGGATGGTCCGGTTGACTATCCTATGGACGGGGGACGTGATGGAGATGATGATGATGGCGATTCATCTAGGGATGACGCCGATGATGAGGAGGAGGAGGAGCACCCAGCTCCGGCCGACTCTGCTGTTGTTGTACCTACTGTTGAGCCTGTTTCTCCACCTGAGAGAACAGAGCCTGTTATACCACCGCCCTCTACCGACATTTCCACCACTGGAGCTAGGATCACTGTCCGACTTCAGGCTTCCATATCCCTTCCACCAGAGGTAGAGGTTGAGAGACTTCTAGCCATGCCTACTCCATCACCATCACCACCTATCTCACCATCACCACCCTCTGCAGGGGAGCGCCTTGAAGGTGCACAGCCCCACCTGCACTTTCATCACCACCACCAGTGCCATCACCATTACTACCATCATCTGGGTGTCCGACCCAAATCCAGACACTCAGGATGGCCTCTACTCAGGCCCTTGTTGATGCGGTTACTGCCGTATTGCCATCACCCCCACTACCAACACTACCACCATCTCTATACATACCACCACCTATTGACTGTAGGGATGATATTCCCGAGTCCGGGCAGCCACCTCGCAAGAGGTTGTGTTTGTCCACTTTAGGCTCTAGGTATGAGGTTGGGGAGAGTTCTACTGCTAGACCTACCAGGGGTCAGGGGATAGATTATGGGTTTGTCAGCACCGTAGATGCTGAAGCGAGACGATAGGGGATTAGAAGGTTGGGTATGGTATTAGGGATACTTGGGTGGATCCGGCAGAGGTAGTTCCTGAGATAGCACCTACGACCTTAGGAGAGGTCAGTACTAGGGTTGCAGAGCTTGCTGAGCTCCATGAGCGTGATACATAAGACTTGTATGCTTTACTAGAGGATGCTCAGGATGGTAGGACTTGCATATCACAGCGGGTCGCCATGGACTCGCAGCGGGTCGACTTACTTATGGGGGATAGGATGACTCTCTAGGAGACAGTATGGATTGTAGAGGAGGAGGCCTATGCTTCCCGAAAGGCTTGGGCTCACGCGATAGGATTGAGTCGGGTGGTTCATCATGAGCTTTAGACCCACCGTGATCATGTGTCTGCACACGAGACCCATATCTAGGTACATCAGGCACAACTACAGTTGCAGAGTACTCTCATTCAGACACAGCATCAGGTACACGAGACTCGCTCTCATATATAGCAGACTGAGATGGCAGAGCTTCGAGATACTAACTGTAGATGTAAGGCACAGATGGTATAGATTCTCCGAGGGATGAGAGACATGAGATGAGAGATGGGTGACATGCAGGCCGAGTTGTTAGCACTGCGAGGGCAACAGAGAGCTAGACAGCCAGGACCAGATGCTAGGATTCCAGATCACCAGGATGCTTCTGGGGATGCTGACAGTCACATCTAGTGATTTATGTTATTTTGTCTTGCTAGGTCGTTGTACAGGCATGTTAAGTATTAGGGGTTTTCCCCGCTAGCATAGCCTTAGATCTTTTGTATTGTATTTTGTGTACCAAAAACTATTTCATGTAAAATTTTCCAAGTTATGAATGAAATAGATGTGTTATGTTGTACTATATACCTCTCTTGTGTTGTTATCTCATCTGTAAATTATTATATATCTTGTCATAATTATGATCTCACGTTTTGTCTCTTGTGATTTAGACAAATCATGGCACCTGCGACGAGACGAGGACCGAATACCACTCCTAACAACACCAACCCAAACAACATGACTCCAGAATCCGTTCAAGCTATGATTGATCAAGCTCTTCAGCGAAACTCCACCAATGGAGATGGAAGCCACAGTTCACACGGGGATAACCGAAGGAATGTGCAAACTGCGCGCCCTTGTTTCTACGCTGACTTCATGAAATGATGGAGTCAGTCTTCAATATCAGTGGTTGTGCTATTGAAGGTGTTATCGGTTAAACCAGGTGGATTAAACCAGGTGGATTGAAAAGATGGAGTCAGTCTTCAATATCAGTGGTTGTGCTATTGAAAATCAGGTTAAGTTTGCCACCTGCACTCTGTTAGGTGCTGCTTTGACTTGGTGGAATGGTCAGATAAGAACCTTAGGTCCCGATGCATATTCGATGACTTGAGAAGTACTCAAGAAGAAGATGACGGACAAGTATTATCCGCAGGGTGAAATCAAGAAACTAGAAATTGAGTTGTGGAACCTAAAGGTCAAAGGGAACGATGCTCCAACATACACTGAACGTTTCTAAGAGCTAACCCTGATATGTACCAAGTTTGTTGCTAATGAAACTGAGAAGGTTGACAAGTACATCAGTGGACTCCCTGATAACATTTATGGAAATGTGAAGTCTTCCATACCCAAGACGTTGGACGAGACTATTGAGTTGGCCAACGACTTGATGGATCAGAAACTCCACACCTATGCGGAAAGGCAAACTGACAACAAAAGGAAGGCTGACGATTCATCTATAAACAACTATGGCCATCAACAACAACCCTTTAAGAGACAAAATTTTGCCAAGGTCTACAATATGCGGTCGGGTGAAAAGAAGCCATATGGTGGATCTTTGCCCAAGTGCACCAAGTGCCATTTTCATCACAATGACTGGTGTACTCAGAAATGCCACAAATGTAACAAGGTATGGCACTTTGCCCGTGACTGCAGAAGTTCTGGCAACGCTAATGTTGCTAATGCTCAGAGGGACAACAAAGAAATTCCCAAGGGGAATGGTTGTTTTGAATGTGGAGCTCCAAGACATTTCAAGAGAGATTGTCCAAAGTTGAAGAATAAGGATGGGGGAAATGGGAGTGCACAAGGCTGGTGTATGCAGTTGGGAATACAGAGAAGAAAGGGAATGCATCGAGGGACCCGGACTTAAAATGTCGTCATGGGTACGTTCCTCTTAAACAATCGCTATGCATATATCTTATTTGACACTGGTGCTGATAGGAGCTTTATATCTTCTGCGTTTAGTTCCCTGATTGAAATCGCCCCAACTCCATTAGAATATAGTTATGACGTCGAATTAGCTGACAGGAAAATAGTTGGGATAAACACTATTGTACGGGGTTGCACTTTAAATTTCTTAAACCATCCGTTCAACATAGATCTCATGCCCATAGAACTGGGTAGTTTCAATGTTATTATTGGCATGGATTGGTTAAGAAGGTGTCACGCCGTGATCATGTGTGATGAGAAACTTGTTCGAATTACCTATGGGAATGAAACCTTGATTTTTCATGGTAACGAGAGTAACAACGACAGAGAATCTTGGTTGACCATTATCTCATGTTCAAAGGCTCAAGAGTACATGGCGAAAGGATGTCAGATCTTTTTGGCACAAATATCCGCCAAGAAGGAGGAGGACAAGTCGGAAGGAAAGTAACTTAAGGATGTACCAATCGTTCAAGATTTTTCGGAAGTGTTTCCCGAGGACTTGCCGGGTCTTCCTCCAGCTCGACTAGTGGAATTCCAGATCGACTTGATTCCAGGAGCCACACCCGTAGCTCGAGGATCGTATCGGATATGGCACACACCGAGTCCTGAAAATGAAGAATGACAGAACACTACAATAGCTTTCAAAAAAGGGCTTCATAAGATAAATAATATATTTAAGAAAAGGAATAAAAAAAAAATCACTAAAGCCCGAAACGGGGGGGGGGGGGTGGATAGTTCTACCTTGGGGAGCCCCGGTCCTTGTTCGTCAAAAATAAGGATGGGTCATTCCAGGCATGTTCAATTTACTTACTCGGGAGTTACAAAGAAGCAAAACGGAGAAAATCGTAATCCACACTCCTAGGATAACGATTTTATATCAATCAACTCCATGATCCAACATTAACTCCAATAAAGATATGAGATCGGTTATCACCTGAGCTTAAGAGTACGAGATCAAGACAACCAAAGATGACAATCCAAGAACACTGTATGGTCATGTACGAGTTTCAGGATATGCCATTCGCGTGCTAACAAACGCACCAGCGGTATTCATTTAGTAAGGACCTCATGAACCGAGTATGTGCAATCCAAGACTTTGGATTAAGTTTACGTTAATTATGACTTTATCGATGAACATACTTATTTAAACACAGGCCAAAGAAAAGAGCACTAAGAACAACAAACTTCAATTAAAGTAATTGCAAAAGAAGTATTTTAGAATTGCTTAAGAAGGAGAAGTTGTATGCCAAGTTTTCAAAATGTGAATTTTGGATTCCGAAGGTACAATTTCTCGGTCACGTCATTGATAACAGAGGTATTCATGTGGATCTAGCCAAGATATAATATATCAAAGATTGGGCATCTCCTAAGACATCGACGTGGATCCGCCAATTTTTAGGTCTTGCTGGTTACTATCGAAGGTTTATTGAAGGATTTTCGAAGATTGCTAAATCAATGACGAAGCTTACTCAGAAAGGAATCAAATTTGATTGGGGAGAAAAGGAAGAAAATGCTTTTCAGTTAATAAAACAGAAGTTGTGCAGTGCGCCAATTCTGGCTTTACCTGAAGGAAGCGAAGACTTTGTGGTCTATTGTAATGCTTCATACAAGGGTTTAGGTGATGTATTGATGCAGAGAGAGAAGGTGATTGCCTATGCTTCTCGACAACTAAAAATTCATGAGAAGAACTACACCACTCATGATTTAGAACTTGGATCGGTGGTGTTTGCTCTAAAGATATGGAGACATTATCTATATGGAACCAAATGCACCGTGTTCACCGACCATAAAAGTCTACAACACATTCTTGACCAAAAGGAGCTTAACATGAGGCAGCGCCGTTGGCTAGAATTGCTAAGTGATTACGACTGTGACATTCGTTATCACCCAGGGAAGCAAACGTAGTGGCTGATGCATTGAGCCTTAAGGAACGGATTGAGCCATTGCGAGTTCGAGCCTTAGTTATGACTATTGGCTTAGATCTTCCCAAACAAATACTAGAAGCTCAGATCGAAGCCCTAAAACCAGAGAATCTTGAGAATGAAGATGTAGGCGGTATGATCAGAAATGATATACCCAAGGAAAAGTTGGAACCACGCGCCGATGGAACCTTATGTTTAAATGGCAGAAGTTGGTTACCTTGCTACGGTGACTTAAGATCCGTGGTTATGCACGAATCCCATAAGTCTAAGTACTCTATCCATCCCGGTTCTGAAAAGATGTACCAAGACATGAAAAAGCTATATTGGTGGCCCAATATGAAAGCCGACATCGCCATATATGTTAGAAAGTTCTTGACATGTGCAAAGGTTAAGTCCGAACATCAAAGGCCATCGGGATTGTTAGTATAACCAGCAATACCCAAGTGGAAGTGGGATAATATCACGATGGATTTTATCACCAAGCTTCCTAAGTCGTCACAAGGTTTCGACACCATTTGGGTGATTGTGGATCGACTTACAAAATCTGCTCACTTCTTGCCAATAAGGGAGAATGATCCATTAGATAAGTTGGCAAGGTTGTACCTGAACAGGATAGTAGCAAGACACGGAATACCTGTTTTAATCATCTGTGACCGTGATGGGAGGTTCACATCAAACTTCTGGAGATCATTTCAGAAAGCTTTGGGTACAGATCTGAGTATGAGCACCACGTATCATCCAGAAACCGACAGTCAAAGTGAGAGGACTATTCAAACTCTCGAGGACATGCTACGTGCTTGCGTGATTGATTTTGGAAAAGGCTGGGTTAAGCATTTGCCATTAGCCAAATTTTCGTATAACAATAGTTATCATGCTAGCATAAAGGCCGCACCTTATGAGGCACTTTATGGCCAAAAATGTCGATCACCTGTGTGCTGGACCAAAGTTAGAGAAGCCCAACTGACTGGTCTGAAATTGATCCAAGAAACAACGGAAAAGATTGTCCTGATCAAGCAGAGAATTCAAGCTGCTCAGGATCGACAAAAGAGATACGCTAATTTGAAGCGAAAGCCAATGGAGTTTGAAGTTGGGGATAGGGTTATGCTCAAGGTCTCACCTTGCAAAGGGGTTTTACGATTCGGTAAGCGGGGTAAGTTGAACCCGAGATATGTTAGACCTTTCAAGGTGTTAGCCAAGGTTGGGAAAGTTGCCTACAGGCTGGAACTTCCTTAAGAGTTGAGCTGGGTTCACCATACTTTCCATGTGTCTAATCTGAAGAAATATTACGCTGACGAACCATTAGTCATGCCGTTGGAAGGAATTCACGTTGACGATAAGCTCTAGTTTGTGGAAGAGTCTGTTGAAATCATGGAACGGGAGATCAAACGATTAAAGCGAAGCCGGATACCATTGGTTAAGGTTCGCTGGAACTATAGGAGAGGTCCTGAGTTCACCTGGGAACATGAAGATTCGTTCAAACAGAAATACCCACAACTTTCCGCAAACCGAGTTTCGTCATCCACTATAAGGTCTTAAACTGTGAGGACAAAGCTCTTTTAACGGTGAAGATTGTAACATTTCTCAATTTCAGGTCATTTTACGACTCCTATTATTCGTCACTATTTATTTTGGTCCGATACGCGTTTACTTTTAATTTAACTTTTAAGCTAAATCGCGTAGACTAGAAATAATCATTCAATGTAAACGGTCACCAAATAAATTAAGGTTTACATTAATCAAGTGTTATATAATTATTAAGAAGATAATTAATGACTTTGCGTATTTTATTTTTATTGGTCACTTAAAAGGCTTACGTTTCGCAATAAAATACATTTAGACACACCATGGAAATACCTATACTTACCTAGACTCAAAACAATACCCACTTTTAAACCTTAAACACAAAATTTAATCAATTCTTGTTTTATTAAGCCATTATGGCCGAATGTAGGTAAACAAAGATCAAAAGACAATGGATACTTACACTACATTGTATAATATCCTTCTAATTAAGACTTGTACCATTATAATCTTAACAAGATTTTAAAAACCCTTCTTTCCCTCAAATCCTACTCGTCCCATGTGCAATATCAACTAACAAATCTTCTTTTGCCTAAACTAAGTACATGTACAATAAGGTTTAATTAAACCTTGTCCTTAATGTCTCCAAGATAGCCTAATGTACATTGGGTGATAACCATTTGAGCTCTTTTTCCCCCTTGATACCCATGGCAAGCAAAGCACACATACAAACCATAAGATTTTCATGATCTTGACAAATCTTGTACATTTATCTTGTAATTAAGAAGTGTACTAGGTGGTTTAGCAAGAAAACCATTTGAGGCTAACTAAAAACCTCAAAACCACCACTTAGTGCTCGTTTTTGGTTAGACAAAGACTAGGGAAACCAACTAGCTCATAAGCCTATATAAACTCACTCTCATTAACACTTAACACTTTCTTACAACTCATAAACTCTCTCTAAACCAAGAACACCTTTGTTTTCATATCCTTTGTTTTGATACACCTTAAACCGAGCCAAACACAACCCAAACATGACATCACTTAGTTTTCTAGCTTACACTAGCATACTAAGGTCCACATACAAGAGTATTAGGAGAAATATACAAGCTATGGTTCGGGTATATTAAGCTTTAGAGCTTTCGAGTTGATATACATTTGGGTGTAACACCTAGGGTTGTCATTCTACACACTACATGACACATCCAAGACTCTAGAACTATTGTAAGTCACGAACTAAGCCTTACATGTCATACCTTATTCATTTTCTTCCTAACTAATGATATGGGTCATGTTAATTTATATTTGAAAATTTTATGTGAGCATGAACGTGCATGATTAAACCCATGCATGTTTCACATACATATTATACGTACAAATGATCTTGTGTGGTGCTAACATGTATAACGTGTATAAAACTTGTTTAAATAGCGATCTAGGCCTTAAACGGGTACACTAAATTACTAAAATGGGAACCAATATGAATATTTGCTCGTTTGTATGAAACACACGAAACAACATGCATACTTTTCACGAGAACAAAATGGCTTGGCTTGGGAACGCGTACACTAACTTATAGAACGAATGCATGGGATAAAACGCGGTTAATTAAGGCTTAACAAGTACTTAACAAAAGATTAAAAACCCTAAAAACTAATAATTATCTTATTAGACCACTATCGGGCTCGTTTAATCCAAACAGCCCACAACTGGGTCCAGTAGGCCCAACAGTTCGTTAGTGGGGAACCATGGCTTATTATTAAGCTCACTTGAGCTTATAGAAGGGTTAGGGAACTTATTAAACTTGTTGGTTAGTAAAACGCAAATGGAAACCCTTAACGGGCCACTAATGGACTCGTTAAACCCAAATAGGCCCAACGGGCCATATCGTGGAGACCACAGCTTATTAATAAGCTCAACAAACTTATTAAGAAGCCTAATGTGCTTATTGAAGCAATATGGACCTTAATGTTTATTTGAAAACAAATCGGACCCTTATTGGGCTTGGCAGCCCAATACCGTAGCCAAACGAGAACCTATAAGCCACAAATGAGCTTAGATAGCTTATTTGTGAGCTTAAGCAGTTTATTAAGCTTATTGAGCTTAGAGAATGCTAATGAACCTTAAGAGATCAAGCCTAAAAGTTTAAAAGGCTTATCGAGTTCATAATGGGCCCAAAAGCCCATTAAAGAGGCTTATTAGCTTATTGAATAAGCTATGCAATAAAAACAACTTAATTATAATCATAAGAGCTTAAGGAGATAAGAAAAATAAGTTGGATCGTGTATTGAAACTCTAATGGACCTTGAAAACCTTTTGGGCTAGAGTTATTGGGCTAACAAGTCTAATAAGCTCAAAATAAGCTCGTTCGAGCTTATTATTAAGCCAAACAGTTTCAATAAGCTTAAATAAGCTTAATGAGGGCTTATGTGCCTTTGAAAACTAAATTAGACATTTAAATTGCTTATTGGACCTTAACGAGCCCAATAAGCCTAAATAAGCTCATATGAGCTTATTTATAAGCTGCCACAACTTATATGGCTTATTGGAGCTTAATAAAACTTATTTCCACTTGTTAGAACTTAATTGGGCTTAAAATGAAATTTTTGTAAGTTAAGGGACTAAAAGTGTCAAAAATAGAAACTTAGGGTAGAAACTGCCAAAAACTATTTTTATAAAATCTAGGGGCTGTTTCTGTCAATTCTAAAACTTGAGGGACTGTTTGAAAGTACAAGGACCAAAAGTGTACTTTTCATAAGTTAAAAAAATTGAATTTATATTTTCATAAACTAAAGATTGTTTTTGTAAATTTAGAAAGAACTACAGGGTATTTTATAAACAAAAAGTGATTTTTATAAAAACACTTAACGTATGTACAAGTTATAATATTTGTCGGATATTATACAAATTAAACACGACTTAATAAATATGTATATTTATTAATAACGTTTATACTTGATCGTGTGAAATCGTATACCTTCCCAAGGACCACCAAGTAAAGACAAATACAATAAACATGTGCACCACCACACAAGTGATAACAGTATATATAAACTAGCAATTTATTGTAGTTTATGCATTAAGTCGTTAGCCTAAACTTGTAGACTAAGACTGGCCGTATTTACTTAGGTATTTGACGGTGTGATTCATTTGCCATACTTGGATATATTTATCATTTTCAGAGGACTACTTACTAAGGTGAGTTCATAGCCCCATGTTTTACAATTATTTAAATGATTTACATCTTTGGGGTGAGAACATGCTTTGTTTTACAAATTGGACGCAAGTGTACATTTTATACAATGATTACGTGTTTGCCTAAGTAGCGATAACCCACTGAGCCCATTATCATGAACTGTCAATTACTAGATTGTGAGCGCGAATGTTATAAATAGATCTATTTGGGATTGACATCCCCGTTTGGGTGAGTAGCGCTCACTGTGCCGGTTTGCCGGACAACAAACGTATACCATGTCGGATTTGGGATGTTGCGGGTTAGAACATCATTCACGGGCATTATTGGCAATTTATTGCATTCATACATGTCGAGCTTCAATGTCATGAGCTTAGGAAAACGTAATTACTTTTTATGATGTTTGCATCTGTTGCTTAATCATACACTTGGAAATCTTACGGTCCTTCAATTGATTTACATAAACCTATGAATTCACCAACTTTATGTTGACGTTTTAAGCATGTTTTTCTCAGGTCAATAAGGCACGAGGTGCCAAGATACATTGGGGTCACTCTTTGGAGAGTCAGTACTAAAGATTTGGGGCGTATTACATTTTGGGAACATTTGTTATAAACCGAAATCTTTACTTATATTGTCAAACAATTTGAAGCCACGAGCTTATGTAATGAACAAGTATTTTGTTAATCCAATGTATCTTTTTAAAATGACATGTTTAGTGGTCGTTCTCATATCTTGTTCTATTGATCTATGAAGTAACGCCCTCGGATATTCAATATTCCGCTGCCACCCAGAATTGGGGGTGTTACATTGCTCACGGAAACCACAACCCACCTAGGGTTTCCATTTCAAAAAATTTACAAGCTCATACAAGTTATTCATGGTTAAAAAGGGTTATATCTAAGGAAGATCTAAGTGTTTCCAAGAGTTTTTGCTAAGATCTAATTAGGGTTTGAAGATTTGGGTCATATACTTAGTGTTCTTAGGTTTTTAGTTGGGAACATTCACTAATCATCATCTACCTTATCTTGTTAAGGTTTCTTCTTCATCTCATGTTTTATTTCTTTTCACACATCTTTCATGTTTATCTCATATTACACATAAAATATCACCCTCATGTTATGGAAAATGTTTAACTTACAAGAAACTAATAAAAAGTTTAACATATATGTTCTTATTTGAATCCTTGAAGTTTTATGGTGTTCTTGAATTTATTTAGGTTTACTATTGAATTTTTAGGTTAGATTTGTGATTATAGATATTGTTAGAAGTTCTTTGTGTTCTTAGATCAAGTTGGTGGAAAGGATAGGTAGATTTGGTGTTTTTTGAGTGTTGGTAACATTGGTGGAAGGGATTTAGGCTAGAAATGGAGTTGTTGATATTTGCGGATGAATTTCTAAAGTAGTTTTGGTATAAATACTTGTTGTCTGAAATCTTTATGGGGTATAACGGGAGGTTAAAATCATTTTGAGTAGCCAAAAGTTTGAAAATATGATAGTATACATAAATACAAACGCGCGGATATAAATTTCTTTAAAATCATACTTAAAACGAGTGAGATATGGCCAAATGAAATTCGGCGAAACATTTTCTGAAAAAAACTGCACTATTATATAGATTACGATCAAATCAGAAACTTTAATGGCGTTTTTGAGGCCTTTCAAGTTCGAAATATAAATTTTTGCACGATGAGTCTTTTGTAGTACTAGTTTGTAGCTTCGCGGGAAGTACAAGAACGCTAAAAGTGGATAAGTAACGAAGAAGTTACGGTATTTTATAAATACAACCCCACACTTAGTTTTAAAAAGTAATAAAAGCTGAACTTTTATATTAAGGGACAAATACACTATTTTAGTTCGCGTATTAAGCGTTTTATGTTGCGAATCATGTAAAATAGTAACTATGCTTTTGGGAGGTCACTTAGCGTATTTTAGACGAGATTTAGACTAAACGAAAATAAATAGAAAACGGATAACTTTCTGAGTCTTTTTCTTGACATACTTAACAGGTGATTCCTTTTTAATGACCTGTTTAGTCTTATCAGAGACTATGGAGGTCTGAATCAATTCAGTAGAAGTACTGAAATCATTTGATATACCAATGGGCTCAGCCCCTGCTAGTTTAGGTAGAGGAGTTAAGGGTTCCTGATTATCATTAACAGACTTAGTGTCAGAGGTGGCATCAGGTGAAGTCTCAGGGGGAGAGTTCTCACCCTTAATGAACACAACATCCTTTAAGGAGATTGTTTCTTTTATCTTACCTCTTCCACCCAGGGCACAAACAATATTACCAGGAACTTGTTTAGTAAGCAGTTGGTCTAAGGCGACTTTACTTGAAGTCTATTTTTCAATGACTTTCTTTAAGTTAGAGACTTCATCCCTCAGAGATTCATTATCCAAATTTAATATGGTAATCTCATGTTGAAGGTTAAGATTATGGACTTTAGTATTTTTAAGGTCAAAAAGTTCATATTTACATGAGGACAACTCTTGTTTAAGAGAGTTGAACTTGCTAAGCAAGTTTTTCCTCTGATCTTCCACATAGTGGAGGTATACTTTGGTGTAATCTAAAACATGGTTCCCTTTATCACCTTCATTCATAAAGATAAGTCGTTGTACCTTTTTCATGGTGATTTCGACCCACTAACCATACCTAGCATTAGTCTTTCCCACAACTGGTTCATCCTCAGCAATAGCCATAAATGCTTTGACAGTCATAGTACCCTCGTCCTATGAAGATAGAGATTCTTCATCCAAATTAAATGACTCAGCAATCAGCCCCTTTTCATTCTTTTGTTTTGACACAGCCTCAATCTTTTTGAGTAAGTAAGGCTAACTCAGTTTTAAGAGCTTTTTATTTAACCTTCTAATTCTTCTGATCATTTTCAGTGGTTTGATTGTGTTGATGTGATGAAGAAGAATAATTTGTGTGAAACTTGGGTTTGTTATGAACTTTGTTGGATAAAGGGTATGATGGTGAGGATGTTTTGTTAGCTAGACAATCTTTTGAAAATGTCCTTGTTTGCCACATGCAAAGCATGTTTCATTTGATTTGTCCATGGGTTTCTTATTAGCACCAACTCTTCTTGATCTTTTGTAGAACCTCTGCTGGTTTGCAAGAAGAGCTCTGTCATGAAACTCAGCATGTAGATCAGCTAAGAACTCGCTATTACTCTTGGCATCCTCCTCTACATCTGAGTCACTGTCATGAGTATAAGCGTTAGAAACCAAATCTTTTGATGTAGAGCTCTGAATGGTAAATCTTTTAGTCTCAGACACATTGATTTGATCAATCAACTCTTAATTATAGTTGTATTTTCCAAACATAGTAGCTAAGTTGTCATTCTTGATATAATTATTAGCTCTTTGAGTCTAATTCATACTTAACCATTTATTTGGTAAGTTGTTGACAAACGTGGCATTTACTTCATCTTGAGGATTTTAACATCTTTATTTTCAAGTTCATTTAGCAGGATTTTCAGCCTAGTGTAGGTTTCTTTTCCTTTTCACCTTCAAGTGCTTTGAAAGCATTGAACTTTAGTATAAGAGTTTCAATCTTGGTATCTCTTGTTTCGGATGGTCCCTCATGACTTAGAATTAAATCATTCCACATTTCTCTAGTAGTGGAACATTTGATGACAGCTTTTATTGTGTCATTTAGAAGACACGAGATAATGATACTTTTTAGTCTCTTATCTTGATTAGCAAGCTTTCTGTCAGCAGCAGTCCACTGCTTTTAAGGTTTAGATAGAAATTTTTCAGGTGTGGATGTAGTAGATTTTGGTACAAATGGTCTATTTTCTAAGACTTCAAGTAGAAAAGGTTCCAGTCCATCAAGGTAGACTAAAAACCTATCTTTCCAACTAGTGAAATCTTTCGCATCAAGTTATGGGACATTTGTGACATGAGAGCCTCCTCTAGAATCAAGGAGTTGGGGGAGATCATCTTCACTAACAACCTTATTGGTAACATTGTTTGTGCCATAGTTGTTGGCATTGTCAGGTTCAAAGACATTTTCTACCCTATTGGTGTTTCCAGTATTTCTAGTGTTGTAGGAATTGGATGAGGAATAGTTCCAGACATGATTGGATCTTGATTTTAAAAACTTTGAACGGTTTCTAAAATAGTTTTATAAATCAACCCGCTCTGATACCAATTGAAAGTCCCAATTAACACGTCTATATAGAAATATACAACACATAAGTAAACATGCAACATAAGATATAACTTTTATATCGTGTAATGCTTTATTGATATGAATCAAAGTACTACAAAGTGTTATGGATCGCACTTGTTAAATGACAATGTAATATTACTCTCTGAACTAGTAAACTTGATAGATTATTATGTTTACAACCGAACTTATATAGACCCGCTGATAGGACCAGTTGACTATTGTGTAAGTTTGACAAAGTAGTAAATGCACTATAATAATGACAACAATAATAAGTGATAGCATTTACTACTACAAACATTCTCTATTTATAGTGATACGAGGTTGATCCCTTAGTAGGGGTAGTTGAGACGTGTCAACAATCCAGTGGTGAAGTAAAATTGCATTAAATGCACGTCCATTCTTGGTAACTACCCGCCCATACTTTTGTGAACAATTCTGCCAACTGTTCACTTCTTTCACCAACTCGTACTTAGGTGGACTTTAATTCGAAAGACACTTTTGTCCCACCATTTTGCTTTATCGAATTATCCCACCTAAACTCACTTAGAGATAAGAGTTAAGTTCAACTTGTTTATCTTTAAAGACTAACAAGATCATCAGAAATTGCCACCCCTAACTCTCTTTAAACCTTCAACGTATTTCACCTACATACCAGCTGATATCCATCTCAGCTGACGAGTATGTCTTCAAGTAATCTTCGACTTCCTTGACAATATCTTTGACTTAAATACGTTTGAGGTTGCTCGCTGAAGTTGTGCTTCAGCGAGTCCTTTCATTGCTCGATGATGTCCATCAGCGAGTCTTCAACACTTAGCCAAATTTTTGTTTAAATCTAGATAGAGAAAATTGGGCACTCAATTGGCCCAACAGTATGTAATTGCACCAATCAATTCTGGATATTACAATATCTTCTCAAATACGTCTAACCACATCCAAACAACATTGTCCCCTCATTGAATCAGCAATACCCATCGTGTTGGTAAAGAGCGTAAGGAAGTTTACCTTGAACATTGATGTGCTGTCATTTTATACACTTTTTTGGGGTCATTTAACCCCCTAAATCATGAAAATATACCCAGAATATGTGCTTAATCATTCCTTTTTGTATTTTTAGCATTTAGGAAGCTCTTGAAGGAAACGGGACAAGATTACAACTTTACACGAAGTGGTTTCAAGAATGCGTGTATAGTGCCTGGAGACGGCGTCGCAATTCCTAGCGACGCTGTCAGAGCTTACAAGCGACGGAGTCAGAATTTATGTGACGACGTCAGAACATAACCGTCTTAAAGAAACCCTAAGAAGATTTGGCGAAGCGACGGCGTCAGGAATCGTGCGACGCCGTCGCGGTCTATTTCATATGTATACAAACTCGTTTTTAGGGTTTTAGTATGGAACTTGTGTGCAACTTTTAGGAGATGAACCCTAATTATTTTAGCAGCTTTTAGGGATTCTATAGGGTATTAAAACCCTATTGTATCAGCCTTAAACACATGTTGTAATCAAGTGAAGTCATCTATCTTTTATTCATTCAATATGTCTATGTGTTGTTGAATGATTCTTGTTTTTCGCTTCTCTTTAACATGCTAGGCTAGATCCATTAGTATTTATTTATGATTGCATGAATATTAGTTTGTAGATCCTTTTAATATTGCTTCTTGTGATGGATGTGCGCATTAGGCTCTAGAAAACTGGCTATAAAATATTACATTAGCAT